>OY720348.1:10180752-10347172 GCA_963082975.1 Labia minor
TCTACCCGCATACGATGTAGACTGTGGTCCCGGCCCAATACCTGGCTAGGACTAGCCTTCCCATCCCCTTTTCACTCTTTTTTATAATCCAAATGAAGATAAGTGACTAAAAATCAAAAATTTATACGATAATCTATAAAATTATAAAATAATAATAAAGATTTTCTTCTTTTCAAATATATTTATATATGACAATTAAAATCTTGAATTTTATATAAATCTATTATATATATATATATATATATATATATATATATATATATATATATATAATAAATGTAGTTAAAGTTATAAAACATAAATATACTTAAAAAAAGTAAATTATATAATTTATCTGATCATGATAATTTCAACTTCATCAATTACAAAAAAACTGTATTTTTTTTATTTCGAAATGAATAATTTTAAAATTAATAGTCGAAACAGGAAGTGTCTATCATAAATGAATGAAATATTAAAAAAACAGGGGTAGGAATTTCAATTTTTTTTTCTTTTCATTAGATATTCCCTCTCGATGTGGTTGGTATTCATGCATTTCTGACCCGATCAATTTCTCAGAGCTATTTATCTCGTTATAACATTTTCTAAAATATTTAAATATCATCCGATGTCCAAATTGTTTATCTTTAGCAGAATCAGAGATACAGGAAAACGCCTGGGTGAGGAATAAAAAAAGGATATATAAATATATGTTTGAAAAGATAATATAATTGAAAAAGAAATGAACACAGGTGGGTAAATTGAAATTTAGAATAATAACAGTTAAAAATTTTTATCCTTATTATCATATGAGTTTAGCCATTATTTCCTAAATTCTTTGTGAAGTGGAGTAAATGTGTATGTCTATTTGGTTGCATGCGTATAGGGGCTGATTATGTTAGTTATAATTAAGTAATATTCATTGTCATTTCAAAACAAACATTTTAAAATAAGAAAATATTATATATATATTTATGAATTTTTAGCAAGGGTAACTAAAGGTTGTTCAGATTGGCTGGAGCGTGTTTATTGCTGCTGCGTGAATCCGAGTTGCCTTTGTTGACATGTTTTGTTGTCGTTGTATGAATGAATGTGTCGGATATGGTCAGGGAGGGTTGTTTTTTCTTGATGGTTGGCTGTCATAGATAGTCAGGAGATATTTTCGACTTCGGAAAATAGTGGTTGTCATCAATGGTCTCCTGCCTTGTCCCTCCTGTTCGATCCCTGGAACAGTTTCTTGATCTTGATAATTCGACAAGAATGGTTGTTTAAGTTGTTTTGTCATTTGGATGTTGTCTTGTTCCGATTTCGATGTGGCGTGTGCTTTCTTGTCTTCGTTATAACGTGGAATCGAGCGGGCATGGCTTTCAGTGGTTTGGTGAACGATGTCTTTAAATGATTCGGGTATCGGATGATTAAACGTTGGGAAAATTGGAAGTTAAGGACGAGGAGGAGTAAGGGAATGCATTTATGGGATGGTTTTAAGAAGATTATTTTTAGGGATGTTTTTAGGGGAGTAATTTTAAGAGGTTGTTTTTTGGAAGTTGGGGCACTGCTCAAGTCTCAATCTGTCTAAACCATACTGCATGCCAGGGATGGTTTTGGAAGGGTGGTTAAACGTCGGGGGAAAGATTATGTGTTCCCTTGTTGGAATCTCCACTTTGGCAAGAATAGGATGATACTTTGTTTGATCGGAACAAGACATGATAGGCCAATCGCTCAGCTCTGTTATTACGAAATGCGTGCCAACCGAGGTTTAGTTTGCTTGTGCTAACTCGGCAATCCAAAATTTATTCTCGACTGACAATTATAATCAATAGCAAATTCGTTACATCAGTTAGCCTTACGTTGTTTCTCGAAAATAATATGTTATTAGACATATATACATTTGACTGTATTTTATTTTACAATGGTTCTTTGTTACTTTTGTAATTGTAAATGTTGTTCACCTTTGTCTATGTACTATCATCACTTTCCACTTGCCAAGTCCAATCATAGTTCGTTCGCTTCATGAGCGCTCCGAGTATGGGCATAGTTTATGTAGAGTGGCTGGCCACAAATTTATGTATATTTTATATTGATTTTGAAATATTTTAATTTTTCCATATTTGTTGGCATATATAAACAATGTAAACCTAAATAAGTACTTTTAATTTATAATATATATTTAGGTAGTAGAAAATTTATTCAGAATAAATTTCATTTAGCGTTATAACAGACTAAAATTATAATATATAAATTTTCATCCATTTGCTTATGTTTTTAGTTATTCACATTTTCTGTGTGTAAACAACACGCAATCTGAATTTTTGTTAGCCAAGTAAAACCAGCAAAATATATATTTATATATCTGAAAAAAATTATATTCATTGAAAATATATTTTTGAAATTATTAAAAGATTGAAAGGTTTCAAATTTATCTTTTACAACTTTTTAGTTTAAATATTGGTATAGAATTTTATATTATTGTTTTGTGTTCCATAAAATTATGTTTATAAAGTGTATAATTTTCAAATTCATAGGTGTTATATTTATTCTCTTTGAGGGTAAACTGCTCTTTCATCGATTTTTTTTTATTATTATCAATTTATAATAAATTAATTTCTTATATTAGTGATTCATGGTTAAATCATTTCAGTCGATCTCAAAACATTAGGAAAAGAATAATAAATAAATAAACACTATTGATATTATAATTAATTTATTATTTATATATTTTTTTCTAATTTTTTTTAGACATTATATTTAATTAATTTTTTTGAGTGCATATATTTGAATGATAAAATATAATTTTGACTCCATTTGATGAATTAATAAATATTTTTAATCAAAAATATTTATTCTTGATTTTAGTAATATTTTATTCTTTTTTCCATTACCTTTTATTTTTTACCTGTTTTATATTATTACATCAAATATATTTCGAATATTTTTTAATCATTCAACTTTCTTAAAATATCCTGAATAAATTTCCAATTAAAATAATACGATTTTTATATATTTTTTTGATTTTTTTTTTTATAATTTATAAATAAATCTAATATCTCCAATTTTTTTATTAAATTGAAAAAATATATATTATCTTTAACGTATTTTTTTATAATTGTATCAAAATAAATCCTTCTTATAATAGATAATTTCTATTATTTTGTAAAAAAAATTTAATTAAAATTATTTTTATATATTTCATTTATTTTTGCTGTACATTTTTGTTAATACACCATCCGCCGGGAAATTTGAAATTACACAGTTTAATTTCATATTTTCATTTTTAAATGTCTTTTATTTATTTATTTATTTTTTTTTGTAAGTTTTTTTAATGTATGCCATATTTTATATCGTTATGATAGATAAATTAAAATATTTATTTTTATTTAAAGTTAATTTTGTTTTAATATTATTATTATTATTATTATTATTATTATAATTATTTAATTATATCACTTCGATTCTAATATGTTAACTCTATGAATTAATATACTTTTCTAAAGATCTAATAAAATCGATTCCAATTTAATATTCATGTCCGTGAGTCCATTAGTTTGATTAACGAGACCTGCGGGTCAGAATTTTCATTGAGATTTTCCGTTCGAATTTCCTCTTTGAAACAGTTTCAATAGAGATACCTCTTTAAGGTGAAGTACGTATAATGAACAGATTAATCTTTTTATTTATCTAAAGCGGATCTATAGAAATGGATAAGTAGATGAATATATAGTATATATAGGATAAATAAACAGCAAGAGAATTTCCGGTTATTAATACATCTCTTGAAAATTTTTTAATAGTCTTAAACATGACAGTTTTATTTTTTAATTATTCATTCATTCAAGAAAAAAAAAAAATTAAAAATTAAAAAATAAAAATAAAAAAAATATAGAATGGATCTTGGACAAATTGTTTTTACTACCACTTAAAATTTTAGATGACATAAAATTCCAGTTGATATTAATGTAGTATCTTAAAAGATGGATTTATTTATAGTAAAGAAAATATATGTAAATGACGGTAATATCCGGTTATTATTTATTAATTTATAAAAAGGATTGAATTTCGTATTCTTGAGTTTAATAACCTGGAGGTTTATTAATATTTAAGAATATTCATGAATCTTAAGGAATTCTTGATTTTGGATATTGTTAAGCTGTACCTTTGATACACTCAAGAATATTTGAGTTTTTAAATAAGAGATGAGAGCTAGCAAATAGAACAAATGCCAGTTGAAATGCTTTCTTAAATTGTAGTTTCGTTTGATTTATTGTTCAATTTTTCTTCTACAAACCTCTGACTACGCAAGGACAACGCCTATCAAGGCGGTTATACCAATGAGGTGTCCTATGATCAGTAGAACGGGTCCTTTACCTTAATTTTCGTGATCGGGGGCGCTACTTTTTATCAAGTTGATTCACAATGTTGATCTCGGAGGCTGGGTTGACTCCGCCCATAGACCCCAGCTAGAGAAATTCCCTTGCCAAGTCTGGGACTTGAACCTGGGACCACGAGAATATGAGGCAGCTTGGCTAACCTCTCACCTTGTGGTGCCTTATTTTTCTTTTACATAAATCATTAATGTTAAGTTATTAATTATCATAGGATAATATTAATATATACTTTTATGAGGTATTTATGTATGTATATTTCATGATATTTGAGGAAATTTAGTTTAATTTTTACTCTTATTTGAGTTTTTATTGAACATTTTCATGTGTTTTTTTAATATTCACGAAAATTAGATATTAAATCCATAATAAATATTTTATAGAAATGTTATATATGCTTTTAATTTTTTAAGTAATGTAGATATTTGGATTTTTTCCAACAAAAAATCTTATGACGAATGATAAAATATATATCTATTGACCGAGTTTTTCCACTATCCACCTCAGGGATCTAGCCATTTAACTTGACCCCAACTTCTTCCTGAACGGACAATGCCATACCCGAGGATAAACTGTAAAATAAAATGAGACAGGTATTAACAATTTCTCAAGGGGTTGAAGAAGTAATTGAAACTAAAAGAATGCTTTCTCTACCTTGTGGTAAAATTTATATTGCATTATTTTTTCATTATCTTTTCATAATATCTATTTTATTAAATTTGATTATGTCAAATATTCTGCTTATGTAATTATTAATTTTGGATAATACAAAAAAAAAAAAATAAAAAATTATTATATATCTTTTCTTGTTATACTAGCAAAAATTGTATATATATATTTGTATTTTTGAAATATTAAACTGCTCGAATGATTTTTTTGAAATTCACAATCATAATATTTATAAAGAAAAATCGATCTGTATTAGTTTCAGCCTCGGGAAAAATCATCTTTGTTAGTTTTTTCTTAATTTAAAATAGTAAATTTAAATGACATCACCAACTACGTCAGACAGCGCTTCCCTAAATACAAAATAATATAAATATAAATAAAATAAAATTAATACTATTTATTTTAATAATATTTTGTAATCAAATTACGAAATATATATTGTGTTATATCCACAGACCATACTTTTGTCTTGCAGTGCATCAATAGGTGCGTTTAAGGGCTGCATGTTTTATGACTATTTTTTTTAATTTATGTTCTTTTAAATTATTTGAGCGGCGGCTCAGTGAACCAGATACTACAATATAAATTAATAATTAGAAGAAAAAAAGAAAAAATTGTTTTTTTTTAAAATGAAAAAGAAAAATTAATGTTTATTTTTATTCTTATATTTCAACATATTGTAAGTTTTTTTTTTTATATTTTGTTATTAAAAAATAAATATATTTGTCCAGAGCACCACTGAACTCGTAAGTTCTTGGTCGCTTAAATCATATAAATTCATTCATCCTTATCCTAAACCTCCTCTAATTTGTCAGCCCTTTGCGTCTTTGTTCGTCTTTTACCAATTGGTTTCTCTATAATCAAATTTATCTTCACCAATACAAAACACATATCCCTTTTATCGTAATCTCCTCGATTTTATTATTCTAAATATGTTAGGCGAACAGGCGTCATGTAATTCCTCATTTTTTAATCTACATCATTCACCTGGGTACTTCATCTTTTTTTCTGCTCATAAATTCAACTGTCTCAAATATTTTGAATTTACATCTATCGAATAAAAATTAGAAAATAAAGTATTGCTTTATCCAACAGTATAATTAGAAAACATCTCTGTTTCTATTTCAAAAATTCCTCAAAATCATGTTATATATAAAAAACTTTTTTCAATTTGTCTCTTTCTGATGTGAACTAATAATAGAATCACACGTTACTGTATTTTAAATATTTCAAATCAATTTTATTTTAATGAATTTTTTTTTTAGGGTTAGAGAATGATCCGATAACAACAATGCAGAAGATCTTGATTGGATCGGGAGGAATATGGATCAAACGTAGGTTCAGCCTTATCCATCGTCAACCAGCAACACAATCATAGATTACTCCACGTTGATTGTATTGTGCGATTATTTTATCACTTTAAAAAATTCCCTACCTATAAAATATAAAAATCAATGTTTTATTGAATTTTTTTATTTATCTTCTTATTTAATCTCAACCAATATTAGAATGAAGATCACAATTTCAATGATTTGATCAATTAAAACATTTCAATTTAATTAGTTAAATCATTCCTCTTCTTTTTTTTTCTGTGGTATCCTTCACGTATTAGTTTTCCCCCATTTCAATTCGAACTGATTAGCCTTGCAATGTGTCGATCAGCAGAAATTGAATAGAAAGGATTTGACTTGACGCTCATATTCACAGCTCAAGTGATTTAATATCAAGTCGGCGATCGTATGTCTTGCCCTTGGTTCCCGGGGTTCGCTCTGCCAGAAATCGTTAATTAATCATAGGCGACAAGTTAAGTTCCCAAGGGAAGACCTCGAACAGGTTTATTAGAAGTTAAAGCGAGTCGGCCAAAGCTAAAGGGAATTCAGGCACCGAGATTTTAATAGCTGTCATCGTAAGCCCCTCATAAGTGAGTTCACCTCCACTCTTAATCATTTCTTTCATTCATTTTCATTTTTCATTCTGTATTTACAAAGAGGGATTTTCTATTTGCACAAAGAAAACTGGTACTTATCATAAATCTCAATCAATTTATGTAATTATAACTTTGTTTATATAATTTCTGTCAAAGTTCATTGATCCATTCGAAAGATATTATAGGAGGTACATGTTAATTAAGATATTGATTTTTTTCAATAATAAAATTATAATATAGGTACATATCTTATCTTATTATACTAGCAACAATTGTATATATATATATTTGTATTTTTGAAATATTAAACCGCTCTAAGGACTTTTTTGAAATTCACGTCATAGATAGTCTTTATAAAGAAAAATCGATCTGCATTAGTTACAGCCTAGGAAAAAATCATCTTTATCAGATTTTTCTTAGTTTAAAATATGAAATTTAAATGACGCCAGCAACTACGTCAGACAGCACTTCCTTAAATAAAATCAAATTAGGAAATATATATTATGTTATATCCACAGGCCATACTTTTCTGTCTTTCAGTGCATTATTACGTACGTTTAAGGGCTGTTTTGTTTTATGACTATTTTTTTGTTGATTTATGTTCTTTTAAATTATTTGAACGACGGCTCGGTGAACCAGGTATTAATATTACCAGTCAAACCCGATAATAAGAAATATTTTTTTTCAATGACCGAGGTATTATATATATATATCAACCAGGTATTATATATATATGTATGTATTAAATTTTCTATTGGTATGTTATGTTATTTATATTAGATTTTAAATCTACTTTAAAAAATTATAATGATTTCTCAAAGCAGTAGCAGCAGTAAGGATAGAAGTGCAGGGAAAAGATCAAACTTGATTTGCTCCATGTGTAAAAAAGGACCGCATGGTGTTTGTGTAGGAAAACACGTTTGTAAATAAATTTTCTTCATTCTTCATATACTTTCTGTAATTTTATTGTCAATAAATATGTTGTATTCAATTTCTGTGTTTTTATTATCATAGTATAAAATCTTCTGAAGAGAACGTTGAAAAAATTATGAATATTGGATTATTGTAACGTGAATATTTCTCTTGTTCATATAAATTATCTATAAAAATGCACTTTTTTACTGGCATTTTTCGCATATATTGGTAAAATATGTATGGCACTAAAAGGGTTATAGATAATATAAAAATAAGATGTGATTGAATTAGAAGTAGGTAGAAATTGAATGGAGCTGACATAGAATAGAGTAATTTGTAGCAATGTGCGTTTAAGAACTTTTGGGTTCATTAGCACCATAAATCGATATCTTTATATTATTTTCATTTTTTTTTGATAGATAAAATTGAAGAACTGTGGCCCTACATTTTTGAAAAGTTGTTGACCTGAGCAATCCTATCCATCCAACTCATATTCTCTCCAAAATCCTTTTTATAATGTCATATTAATGAAGAACAAAAAGCACAAATAATCTACCTACCACATATTCAAAGAATATAATATTTTTTTATTTGTTTTTGTAAATAGGTCTATAATAAGAAAGAATAGAGAAATATATTTAGAAATAAAAAAACATTATTAAAATAAAAAATATAAATAAATAATTGGTATAAATTTTCTTAATCGTCAACTTATTAACAGAAAATTATAGAAAAAAAAAACAAAAACCACTTCGTCTATGTTTATCTCCATATTTTCTTGAACCAATCGATTCTGAATGATTTCCTCGTAGATTCTAGTAGGCACTTAATCGACATCGATTTTATAATTTCTAAGATTTCCCTTTTAGATACAAATTAATGTCACGATACACAAAGTAAACAAAAATATGAGAAAAACAATATAATTTAACCTGACTTTAGGTAAGATTATATATATTCATGAATAATTGAATATTTCACTTGATTATATCTTTCAAATATATATATATATATATTCTGGAGACTTATTAATAATAAAATATTCAAAAAAGATTTCCCCGTAGAAAAATATTGTATTATTTTTTTTTTATTTATTTATTTTTTTTGTTTTTGTCATAAATTTTGAATATTAAATTTGAAGAAAATATTTTTGAAAATTAATTTTTTTTATTAGAACAAATATAATGTATATATAATATTTTTTACATATATATATATATATATATATATATATATGTATAATTTATTTTCTATTTTATTTCTTATCATATATTAAAGAAATCCCTCAAATAAATGGTGGCAATTATTTTCCATGAGAATAAAAAATCATTTTTTTTACTGTTTTATTATTAATAAGCTTCTAGAATATTCAAATGAGAAGCTATTTTCGATCAAACGCCTACCATACTCGCTCTCTTTCAACCCCACCCCCTCCCCACTCCTCCTCCCTCCTCTGCCCTAACAGAGGATTTGACAAATGGGAAATCATTGCGATTATCATCCACGACATCAAGATTTATTTCATTTACTCAACTTAAATAAAATTTATATTTGTATATCATAAATTTCCAAAGAATGAGATTAATAGATTTCACGGGGGTGGAAAAAAGTAGAGAAGAAAAAAAAAATTATAATAAATGGGTATAGATAAAAATTTCATTGGAACAACAATGAATTAATTTACATCTTCGAAGATGGGAAAGATTACAAATAACATTATTTCTTAAAAAAAAAAAATTATTAATTCATTTTTTTGATGAACATATATTAAAATATAAAATAAAATAATATTCTCAGATTTTGAAAATATAGTCTAAAATAAATAATGAAAGCATTAGATAATATTTATCCAATATAATATTTGATTCTTTACCTACCTGAATTTGTTTTTACTGTCATGTCTTTTATACTAATAAAAATTTTATTTTATTAATAAGGAGAATAGAGGAAATATTTGACATTTATAAGAATTACTTTCGAGTCAAGGCGCCACTGGGTGGGAGGCTAGCGTCGCTGTCTCTCATTTTCGTGGTCCTGGGTTTAAGTCCCGGGTCTGGCAAGGGAATTTCTCTAGGTGCGGTCTATGGGACGGAGTCAACCCAGCCTCCGGGATCAACATTGGGAAGCTACTTGACAAAAAGTAGCGCATCCGATTAAGGTAAAGGTTGATATGACTCGTTCTACTGATCATAGGACACCTAGTTGATATAACCGACTTGATAGGCGTTGTCCTTGCGTAGGACGTACAAAAATCAGAGGTTTTTTTTTACTTTTTGAGATAACGAGTAATTTATTTGTAAGTGACCTATTGGCAGATTGGACAAAATAAGAGTTAAATAGGAACATTTATAGAGGAATGTGGATGCTGCGGTCAAGAATTAGCGATTTCCAAAGGACTACAGAAATAGAGAGATTGAGATTACTTTTCATGTCAGGTTGAAATGATAACCAATGCGTGCGCACCTTCAAGGGCACATTTATTGGAATATTTAGAATTTAATAGAGAGAGAGAGAGAAATATTTATTGGTAAAATGTATTTTTTAATTTAAAAGTAAATTCAAACTGATTCTTCTGTATTTGTCTCATTCCAAAAGCTGTTGTTATTTGTCGCTGTGAGATTAAGTGACATTTTGACCTAATCAGGATAAAATACTCCAAATGCCTATAAGTCAAATAAGTTTCCCATTTTTATATTTTTGACCTCATTTGTATTAAAAAAAATGTAAGGTTTTAAATTTTTAAATTTTTTTTATATAAAGTTTTAAATTTCAATTAAGTTTAATTTTTGTTTAGATAACTTGATATGATATATATGCATATATAATTATTTATTTGATAAGTATTTAGTATTTCTATAACAAATATTAGAAATTAAATCTATCAATTCATTCTTCTGTTAAACAATTATTCAATGGGAAAAAACTTGTTTCATTTTTTTTTAAGTCAATAAATAAATAAAAAAAAGATGAAAAAATATGGAAATTGCTATAATCGCCAATTCAATGGATGGTTATTTTGGAGCGATTAAAATGAATCTTTAACGCGAAGGGTTGTTTTCAATTTAAGCGGAAGTTGAAAAGAAATGTTCCGATTAGAAAACATCATTCGAATTCAAATCAATTAAAAACAAATTAAGTTTTTAAACATTTATTTGTACTTTTTTTTTTTTTTTACTTAATAAACACCGACTTGAGATGAGCTTTTGAATTGTTTACTATTAATTAATCAAGGATTTGTTTAACAAACAGGAGTAATACAGTTTTTTATTTTTTATTTTTATTTATTGAAATGATTTTTGAAAGCATATATCCAATAATGTTAATTAATTTTAATTGATTGACGTTAAAAAAGTAAGCCATCGAAACTCAATGGAAGTGTATTATATAATTATAGAATTAATTTATTTAATTTATAATTTAATCCATTCAAAAGTAATATATTTATATACATATTATATAAATATTAAAATATTAATTAAATTCAATGAATGTGTATGTATTCTTTATTTTTCTTTGTAGGTATTAAAATGGTTTTTTTTAATAATAAATGAACTGAAATGATGAACGAGAAATGATTTTTAAATCTTTTTTTTTTATAGATTTAAATATATTAGATTATAATTTTAATTTGAAATATTCATTTTTAGTAATTAAATAAAATATATATTATTTATTTTTTAATTTTTTTCATTATATATTACAATTTCAATACTTAACTCCTTTATTTTATTTAATAAAGTGTACAAATTTTTGTATTATGTTTATTTTCTTGATGAGAATGAGGTGGAATAAATAATATGTAATGTGTGGTGATGGTGGGGTGGGGTGGGGGTGGGGGTTATTATCCAAATAATAATATAATATTGCAGAATAAATAATAGATTGGTAGACAAGCTGTAATGAGGCATTCATTAGAGGACCTCCCCCCATTGGGACTTTCGAATTGCTCTGGTGCCATCCTTAGAGGGTAGCGAGTAGTGTAAATCGCTCACCGTCAAGCCAAGGGGTGCAATTAATAGAGAGACCCATATGTAGCGGATATGTTGTAGTATATACTTAAGGCAGAAGCACATGCTTTGCGTACAGACCAGGCCAGACCCAAGTTAAGATATTTCCTGTCCCTGGTGGCAACTAACGATAAGTGTGGATGTTAGTCAGAGCTAAAAGCCTAATAAACTCAGGTGGAAAGAGGAGGGAGGATGAGAGCAAATACCCGAGAATTACAGGTAAAAAGTTGGTCGTTGTAGACGTCTTACCTTATCTCCAAAATCATGACTCTAAGTTTCTCACTTGGCGCCTGGCATTTTTATAGATTAATAATAATAATAAAAGAAAAAGAAGAAGAAAAATAAACGAAATGAAAATTAATTTTACTTTAAAAAATAAAAGAAAAGAAAAAAAAAGGGAGGAAAAAATAATAAATTTATAATCAATTCTCATTTCAGATAAACAGAAAAAAATAATGAAGAGCAAAATGTTTTTTTTCTCTGATATATTTACAAAAATAAAAAAAAAAAATTATTTATGTATTTGTATTTTTTTTTTAAATATACTGATTATCAATAAATAGTAGAATGTTATTGCGAACTAAAATTGATTCTAAATATGGGACAATTGAGTTTTGAGCGAACTCATAAGAACTATAATGATCATTTCAGGTATAATATTAAATTCAAATTAAAGAAAATGCATTTAAATTGGGTATTAAATTGTAACATGGGTTAATTTCTTACAGTTATTTCAAAATATACATTTTGAGTTATGAATTATGTGTAATAATAAAAATCACTGATTTTTTTTAATTTAACAACTCCATTTGAAATATACATATATATTTATAAGTACATATATTTTTCTCCAATCATTTTCATTTAAATTAAAACATGGTTTATTTTTTTTGTTTTTTTTTCATTAAAAATATTAAAACTATTTGTTTATTTAATTTCATTCTAATTATCCAATCGCTAATAAAAGAATTTCACTTTTATTTTCTTTTTTTTACTAATATCATTGTAGGTTAATATGTATGACGATAATTAAATATACAATATCAGACTGAATATTAAATAAAAAAAAAAATAAATAAATAAATAAAAATAAAAAAATATATACACAATTTATCATTAAAGCAAATTTTGTTTTCAATTAAATAATAATTCACCAAATGAAATCCCAAGCATTTATATATATATATATATATATATATATATATATTATAGTCCCGGGCCTGGCAAAGGAATTTCTCTAGCTGGAGTCTATGGGACGGAGTCAACCCAGCCTCCGGGATCAACATTGGGGAATAGCTACTTGATAAAAAGTAGCGCCTCCGATCAAGAAAATCAAGGTAAAGGTTGAGAGGACCCGTTCTACTGATCATAGGACACCTCATTGATATAACCGACTTGATAGGCGTTGTGTAGGACGTACAAAAGTTAGAGGTTTTTTTTTTAATGAGTCCTCTGAAGTATTGGAAAACAAGGACTACAAGCTTTTCTGGACCAGGTAACTGCACGGATAAAACCATCAAAGCTAACCGGCCTGATGTTCTTCTCCAGGATAAAAATAAGCTTTTCAACATTTCGTGAAGGGTGCCGCGGAAAAATCCGATGTATTATGGGATCCGTAAACCAAAAAAGTTTGGGAACCTCTGATTTAACCCAATACACATTAATATTACTAGAAATATAAAAGTAATAATTACTACTATTTTATTAACTATCTTTCATAATATACTATATATACTACTTTCTCAGACTAGATGTCCTCAGAAAACTGAACATGGTTTAATAAACCAATGTTTAATTTATATCATCATAGGACAACTTTAGCCAATCAACTTTTTCTCTAATTCGTTTGCTCAATTTGAAATTAATTTGTTGATTTGATTTGATTTGATTTAATATAATTTGAAATCATTTGTTTTTTATTTTTAATCTGTAATGGTGGCGTTGACAAAGGAACACATAAATTTAACACATGTAAAAATTTAAATATAAAAAAATAATACTTTGTTTTAGAAAATATTAATCAATTAAGAGTAATATTTAATTTAATTTAATTGAAATTGATTTTACTTATAATATTATTAAATATTAGAAATTAAAATAAATTTTTAAATATTATAAACATTCTTTGTATGGAAATTTCTAGAATATTCAGTGTCGGAAATGAATCAACTTCTTAACTGAGCTACCAGAGGCGCCTCATGCAGCGTTTGTTATACATACATAAATATACTCATAGAAGGATCTAAGTTGTTATATATATATATATAATACTAGTATATTTATAAACTTTGTATCGGATCTAGTGAGTTGTGGTAATTATTTATTTTGTATTGGGGTGAAGGGGGGGAGGGGGTAAACTTAAAATTTATATAATATAAAATAAGTAACTTGGTTTTTTGTTTTAAAATAGAACAAACTTTTGAATGTTATGTTTCTTTTTAAATATTACAAGAAAAAGTTTGTAAAATTAGCTAAATTTTTAATGTTTTTCATTAAAATTCCTACAACATTTTATTTGAAAGGTGCATATAAGGGTTGGTGGGACGTTGAGGGTAGCTACCATCATCTCTAAACTTATTTAAATCCGACTTATGATATTATATGATATCTATTTTTATATTAAAACGAATATTTGAAATAGAATAAATAAAATCTAGGTACATATGTTTTAAAAGTTGACTTGTAATTGTTTATAATTTTTTTTTTTATATTTCTCGCTTGAAAATTTTGTTATTGTATAATCAATCACATCAAAAAATAAAGGCGTTAACAAAATTTTTGTTCATTTTTTTATGAATTTATTTTTCCTTCTCAAATATAATTTTTTAGGGGATTTCTAAAATTTAAGATAGATAAAATAATGAATATTAAAATATAAAATTTAAAAATAATAATTTTTTTAATAAAAATACTCGATTAAATTTAAAGATATATTTATGTGCATCTTGATTATTACACGATCATCGGAAACTTTTTATCAAGCTTAGGAAACTTATATTTTTATCGAACGACGATAGGAAGGGAAAGTATTGTTTTCACACCAAATTTCACATGTGGAGATTTTTAGATATCTCCACGAATCATGTATTTTGTTAAGAGATAAAAATTATTTTTAACATCATGACTGTCCGTCTGTCCGTCTGTCCATTCTGTGTCCGTATTGAACGGCTCAACGGATTTTGATAAAATTTGTTATATTTACTTAATGCATCAGGAGCATGCTTCAACTTTAAGGGTATACCCGGAAACCGGAAGTGGTAGTTTACAAAGTATTAATTTTTTATTCATTGTCGGAAAATATTTCACTTAAAATATAATAGTAATTAAAATAAAAATGACAAATAAGATAATATATTTTAGTCATTTTAATTCAAGTAAAATATTTTTTTTATACTTTATATATATATATATAATATATAATGTTGTTTGGAAATTAATTTATTTCAAATCGTCGGTCGGTTCTGTTCCTGGCTGGAGCTCATTATTTATTGCATAAGTTACATACATATGTGATGTAAGTATATATTTTAAAATTTTATCATTTCTAAATTTTGAACAATTTTCAAGGAATGCCTGTTATTTTTATTGAGAATGAAATATTAATGGGAACTAAATAATAAATGCAAATAATAGACTAAATCCACCCTTAATAACGACAGTAAATCAGACCGAAGGGAGGGGTTAAGGGTAAGATGAGGGGAGGGAGTAGAGAATTAAAGGGATTCATTGAATCTTTGATTTATACGATCTTAAATCGGTTATTTTTCCCCGATTAATATTCCGATTCAAAAGATAATCCCTGGTGATGGGGTGGTTTCTTCAGTGCGGGTGCTGTTGAAAGCTCGAGATGTCTTCGTTCGAGGACAATGCATGCTTAACAATAGTCCGATCTTTTTAAGGGAAATAATTTATTCCCAATTTGACAAATGAAAAAAATTAATAGAATTATATATCTCTATAACAGAAAAAACATAACGGAATATAATCCCGTTATCCATATTCCCACTTACCATCCGCGTTGTAGATTCTATGTGAATGGCCTATCTTAGTGGGCGGATTGCAGACGACTTGAAGCGAGAACTATATAAACTATTCATTGTTTTAAACGAATTAATTGCCGGGGCAGTTCGGTGGTCATTTGGCAAAGGACCACCCCTTTGAGGGTGTGCGAGGGTGCTGACGAGGATTGCTCGTTATCCTGGTCTAATGATGCCGAAGCCAGAAATTCAAGGAGATGCCATTAACATAATCACGTTTATGAATTAATCATCGCCGGGCTTACACCATTAAGCATAACTTTTCACGCAATAAATTATCATTAGTTCTACCGATTTATTATCTCCATTTACAGGAGTTTTTGTCCCTTCAGGCAGCTTTTTTATTTTATTTTATTTTATTTTTTTTTTTTTTTGATTCGCTACTGGACATTTTGTAATTTGGATAACAAAAGAATAATCATGCTATTTATATATTTATTTTCCACGAGGGTAGGATTACGGATTAATTTTACTAATTTCACACACTAGAAAAATAAAATCTTTTCTTTATTAATTTATTAAACTAAGTACTTAATTAGAACAATACATATTGCGTTGATCAAAATGTAGGGTTAATTTTCAACTTAGATTAATATGGTTTAAATTTCTTTTGTCTTAGACTATTAGGAATCTTGGTTGAGTGTTATGCATCATTTAAGTGAGAATATTCGTTTTAAGTTGCTAAAATTTTGGGTAAGTATTACTTGAAAATTCTCCGTTAGTATTCCATTAATTTTTTGAAAATATTTTGCTAAAATCTTCATTTATATTGTTGCACAATCACCATATTCACCTGATTTAGTTCCGGGTAAATTCATATAACAAGTACAGAGAGAACTTTGAGACTATAAAATTGATTTGAAAAAATAATTAAAAATTTGGCGATTGACAAACAAATACATTTAAATTATTTAATAGAATTTGATGTTAATATATAAATAAGCTATAAATAAAAATAAAATAATTTTAATTAATAAATTGAGGTGAAAATAGAAGGAAGGATGAGGTGGATTGAATAAAATTGACATCTTCAGGGATTGTCTGGTGAGATTAGCGACCCAAGCCGTTCATTTCCAGACAATTGCTCTTCCTAAATGAATCCAGTCTTTAGGTTAATCTTCAAAATCATTCTCTAAATTTGCATTTATATTTGTAAATGTTGTAATTTGAATACCTATAAAGCAACCTTTCATCTAAATGAAATTGATTTAGGAAACATTGAAAAAAACTGTATTTTAAATATGCTAAGAATTTACTATATATATATATATATATATAAAATTATTTTTGTTTTGTTTTTTGGGTGGGATTTTAATTGGATGAGAATTCAATTTTAAGGAATTCAATTTTAATTTGATTAAAGAGGAAGTTAATCGAATTTAGGTTATATTTTCTGTAAATCCACACGTAGGTATTTCATTTCATTTGAGTTTACTTTTGTTTTTTTTTTTTATATAAAAAAAAAAAAATGTAGAAAATAAAGCGCAAAAAAATTAGGGAATTCCCAAGTGAGATTTTACGGTGCTTAGAAAATCGAAAGACAGGTGTAAAAATGCATTATAAAATGTAAGTGAAATTGTGTCACGTCTGGAAAATTTAAAAGCATTTTTTTTAATGGTAAAACAAAAAAAATAAAAAAAAAAAACAAAAAAAAAAACAGGATAAAAGTTAAAAAAAAAAGTTTTTATCCTGATGACTACCGATCCGGTTGATATAGTAAAGTCAAATCCGCTAAGAAAACTGAGACGGAGTCTAATGAATGGATGTTCCATTTACTGCTCAAGATTTTCTTTCTCAATTTGGACTTATTTTTTTGTATTAATACTAGCCACTTAGACTAGTGATTCTCAACCACTGTGCCGCGAGATTATGAGGCTCTTAAACATTTCCGACTTTTTTTTCTAAATTTTTTCAATTTGGTTCTAAAAAAAAAATGATAAAACGTTTTGGGACTATTAATTTATTTCAAACCGTCGGTCGGTTCGGACCTGGCCACAGGTCAACTTATTTTAAATTTTTTTCAATTTGGTTCTAAAAAAAAGAAAGTTTTCGGGACTAGGTTCTTAAACATTATTTCCGACTTTCTAAATTTTTTCAAAATGGTTCTATAAAAAAAAAAAAAAAAGTAAACCGTTTTTGGGACCACTTTTTTTCAATATGGTAAACTTTTACACTTATCTTTTTCTTTGTGTGCCGCGGTAAAAAAAAAGGTTGAGAATCACTGACTTAGACCTTTACATCTGCTCACAGACTGCTGTGCCTCCTTGGATTTTCCCCTTATTTTTTAATTGTAAGTATATCTATTGTAGGGTAGGACAGTACTAATTCTTTTTATTTTTTTAATGTATTTCTTTATTTTTTTGTCTTTTGATTTAAAATAATTGAGATTTAAAAATTGGTTCGGAATAATTCACATGATTAAATAAAAAAATAAAATTTATTTTTATATTTTCAACCCTCTATCTTCCCTCTTCCTCTTTTATTATTAACTATCATCATTTATTTAGGCTCTTATGGCATAACATTTTTATAAAGTCGGATAAAAAAAATAAAATAAAAATCTCTTCTAATTGGAGTGGAAAGTGAGTCGAAATTGAGTGGAGCACTTCAGCGAGTTACTCCACCACATTTGATTTTATTAAAAGAATATGAATGTTTATATTTTTATTTTTATGTTAATCCGATTAGGAAAAAAAAAACATATTCTATTTTCTCAAAGTAATTTACAGATTATCCTTGACGCTCTGTAATTACTCTTTAACTGTGGTAATATGTTTTGTTTTTTTTAGCCCGTGGATTTGGACTTAACCCAGAAATAAGACTGGTTTAGTGTATTCAATATCTGTGTGTTTTATTGGCGTGTAGTGTGTTTACCCCCTTAATTTCATTCAGAATTACTGCATATCAACGAAAAGAGGTCTCAACACCACCATTTGCTCGATATTTTAATTAAATTTCATTAAATTATATATTAAATTTATAACCAATTTTTCAATTATTATTTAATGTTATTTGATATTTTAAAAAAATATTAAAAATAAATAAGATTATTTTTTTTAGATCTTATTCATTATTTGAAAATTTAACCTCACTTTTTTACTTTCCCGCATACTTCGTATAAGGGAAGTATTGGAATCGTCAAAAATTTCGACTTCGAGATTTCGATAGATCTTGACGTTTTAGACCTCCCTGAGTCGGAAAATACCATTTTTCGAATTATGTCTGTGTGTGTGTATGTATGTATGTATGTATGTATGTATGTATGTATGTAATGTCTGTAAGCAAATTTACTCAAAAACTAATCAAGCTAGGACTTCGAAATTTGGTACACCGATATTATTCACAGTTTGTAGATTTCTATCAAAATTTCGTCAAAATCGGTTAACCGGAAGTGGTACTTTACCTACACTGGTTGCGTTTACCTTTCAAGTAAAGTACCAGTTTGCTTCGAGATATTTGCTTCATATTTTGTATATAGATTTACAAATATGAAAAAAATTGAGATACCAAATTTCATCATGATCTGACTACCGGAAGTGACATTTTACCTATACAAGTAGCGTTTCTTTTTTACCGACCGACGATAGTAAGGGAGGTATTGTTTTCACACCAAATTTCACCTATGGATATTTTTAGGTACATATCTCCACGAATCATGCATTTTCTTAACAGAAAAAAGTATTTTTAGCATGATGTCTGTCCGTCCGTCCGTCCGTCTGTCCGTCCGTCCGTATAGATGTGTACAGCCTGAACGGCTCAACGGATTTTGATGAAATTTGGTAAATTTACTTAATACATCAGTAGGATGAATTGATCAACTTTTGGTGCAAATCCGGAAACCGGAAGTGCTAGTATTGCCGATCAAAGAGAGGAAGTGAAGGGTTATTTTCATATCAAATTTCACGTGAGGACATATCTCCACGTGTTATGCACTTTGTATTGGTTTTATCCTCGAGAAAAATCATCTTCATTAGTTTTTTCTTAATTTAAAATTATATGACGTCACCCAGCACTTCATGACGTCACAGCCAGCCCTTATATATTATAAATAAAATAAAATTAAAAATATTTATATTATATCCATATCTGTTTTTTTTACATTTAAAATATCAGTTAACCGGAAGTAGCACTTTAACCTATATATATATATATATATATAAATGTTACCAAATATCAAATTTGACACCAATAAACTAATACGAACTGGCTCTTTATCAATACCAAGTTTACACATTCTAAATATTCATTCACAACTCTTTATACCTATTTATATGCGGGAAAGTCTAGGGGAGGACACTCCCGCTTATTTTTAACAGTTTTATTTTAAAAATTGAATTGAAAATTAATAATTAATTTAATCAATATGTTAAAGCGTAGTTATTAGTCATTTAATTGGTTTGTACTATACCAATGAGTAGTATAGTAGCATGACATTACTACGATGTACTATATCTCCCGATGAGTATAATATAAAACTTAACTATCAAATGATCATAAAGTTTAAACTTAAAACGGTGTGTTTTTAATAACTTACCTATAACCTATTGATTTTATTATTAATTTTTAAATCAATTTATAAAGTGAATATTGTAAAAAAAAATTTAGGTTAAATTTCTAAATTAGATATAATATTAATTTCATCGAGAGCTCCCAGTCCAATCTTTAAATCTAATTATATTCAATATGATGATCTTTAGGCTAGAATTTATTTTTCTACGATAAAGCAATGTTATAAATAATTATTACCAATTTTTTTTTATTATTAGCAGTAATTAAATAAAAATCGAGTGAATCAAATGTGTTTTAACTCTCTCGACAATGTATTCAATTTAGTCTTGAAATTGAACATTTTCTCTTTATTGCTATAACTTAATTATATATTTGTAAAGCAGAATCTTGAATAAATATGATTAAACATAAAAGAGGAGGGGTAGAGTTGGTGTATGATAAGTACAACTTCTCCTTACTAGGGTAAAGCATATAGTCGTTGGCCCCCTTATGCAACTCCTAGCAGTCTTTAATGCATATTTGGGCAAATTGTGGAACAATCTGTGCCAAATTAGGTTTGCAGAACATTGATATTATCAGCATTTTGATAAATAAAAAAAATAATTTTCTCATGACATTTTCAATAATAGCACTTTTTAAAAAAAAAAACCCTAAAAATACAGTTATTGGCCCCCTGCTAAGTTATTGGTATTCTATAGCAGGGCTTCTTAAACTTTTTTATATAGCGACCCCCTTCAAGCTTAGGAAATTTTAAACGACCCCCTCCTCCATATAATGAAATATATATTAACCGTAGATCTAGATGTAATATCGCACTATTTGACAATGTAAATAAAATAAGGATTAAAGAATTCATACCCATTCATTTCACATATATATAATTTAATAATTTTAAAATTTTATTCATAATGATTCAAAAGTATCAGATATTTGGGACCCCCTTTCAGTAGTCTCGAGACCCCCCTGGGGGTCGCGACCCACAGTTTAAGAACCCCTGTTCTATAGTGATTATACAACTATACATCAAACACATAAATTACATAACTATAGTTAATAGCGCAATTTTTTAAATAAAAATCTCTTATTATTTGTGTTTTAGTGATAGGGGGCCAATGACAGCCTCGGGGCCAACGACTGTATACTTCATCCTTCTTAATTTACTGATATACAGAAAATAGAACTTTTAAAATGGTGAATAAATTAAAAAAAGCCAGACATTATTATCTTATCTCATTGACTAAGTTTTACAAAGGAATATCAAAATTATAATCACGTTTATTCAAATACAATACTTTCTTTCGTAAAATGGGATACGACTAAATTAAAGTAAAATATATATTAAATATTTATTGAATTTTAATGTTAATTTTAAAACATTTTGTGGTAATAAAAAAAAAAAAAAGTTATTGAAATTAAATCATTTCTAATTGTTCAATTCGAACTTGGACCTCTTGTAATAATTTTTCGTTAAGGGATATAACGAATCTATTTTCTATGAGGTGATAAAAAAAAGTGCAGAGTAGGGCCATATTGAAAGACGAGGGCGTAAATAATATCCATTGTGCAGGGGTGGCTGCAATCTGGAATGGATTGTCGGGGCTGACAAGGCAAGTGGCTCCTCAAGGGCTTCACTCCCCCTTCCCCTCCACCCCCACCCCCACCACCTTCACAAACCCCCATTCCTCGATTTTAAGTAACTCGACAGGCTTTGGACTTGGCACTCGCATATATTAAACGGCCAAATGCATTAAAATCTTTCATATTTTACTTGAAAAAATATTTAAAAAAAAATAATAATAATAATAATAATAATAGTAATAATAAATATTATACATATATATATATATATAATAAAGATAATAATAAAACAGTTTAAATTACCTTGCAAACTTTCAAGGATATTCTTTTATAGGAAAATAAATTATTCAGTGGAGATTCTAATGGGACGATGGTGGTTGAAAATGGGTATTAATTTGAAGAACCATTCGAGTTATACAATCCTCAATGAAACGTTTTAACCAGCAAGACGTCGATATTTTCACCACTTGATAAGCAATTGCGTCGCCCTACAAACTGACTTATTCGAATATTTTACAAGCATGTTTGAATAATTTTAAGTCTCAAGTGGTAATAAAATGAAATGATAACCCCTATCATTGTAGATTCCTATTAAAACCATTAGTTAATTTATTATTATTATTTTTTTTATTGAACTAATTCCAAGTTAAGTTCAATAACGATAATGTTATGATAATAAGTTGACCTGTGG
This sequence comes from Labia minor, assembly GCA_963082975.1. Lineage (NCBI taxonomy): Eukaryota > Metazoa > Arthropoda > Insecta > Dermaptera > Spongiphoridae > Labia > Labia minor. The sequence goes on from OY720348.1 coordinate 10,203,444, forward strand.
CCAGGCATAGAACCAACCGACAGTTTGAAATAAATTAATTTCCAGCTACAGAAAGAATTTCAAATAATTTTAATATATCTACTAATGAAATAAAAAATAGATATGGATATAACATAAATATTTTAAATTTTATTTTATTTATAATATATAAGGAGGCGCTGGCTGTGGCGTTATGAAAGGCTGGGTGACGTCATATAATTTTAAATTAAGAAAAAGCTAATGAAGATGATTTTCTCGAGGATAAAACTAATACAAAGTGCATGATTCGTGGAGATATGTAAGAAATCTCCTCATGTGAAATTTGGTGTGAAAATAACCCTTCCCTTCCTAGTCTCGATCGGTAATACTACCACTTCCGGTTTCCGGATATTCACCAAAAGTTGATCAATTCATCATACTGATGCATTAAGTAAATATACCAAATTTTATCAAAATCCGTTGAGCCGTTCAATCTATACACGTCTATACGGACACACTGGACAGACGGACAGCCATGATGCTAAAAATACTTTTTTCTGTTAACAAAATGCATGATTCGTGGAAATATGTAACAATCTTCACATGTGAAATTTGGTGTGAAAACAATACCTCCCTTACTATCATCGGTCGGTAAAAAAGCTAAAGAAAAGATATTTTCAAAAATAATAGGGATATATTTTGAAAAATATTAGAAATAAAAAGTCCTTTTTATGTAGTGGAAGTTCTCTTGTGAGCTAGTGACAGCCAATCAGTAGAAATGTTTTTATAACATGACAAGTGCTCATTGGTTGTCATTCATTCTCTTAAAATTAAGAGAACTCTTCATCTGTCTGTCAAATCTTCCGTCTTACTTTTTTATCCATCCGTTTGACCGTTCATTTTTTTTAAACCTCAGTGTGTCTATTTAATTTGTTTTGATCCATCTGCCCGTTTAATCTTAAAAACTCTTTCCACAATAGATTCTTGCATAATTTTTTAAAATGCTTTTATAAGTCAATATATATGAAATATTATATATATAATATTAACTTGCAACTAAGTAATTATAAGTTTTCAAACATTCAAAAATTAATGATCCGAATTTTCTGGTAATTTCTAATAATAATAAGTAATCTTATCCTAAAAGGGGTAAATAATATTCATAATAGCTTTTAATATATAATTTAGTTGGAAAAAGGAGGTGAGAAGCCAAGAAAAACTAATTAGGAAAATTATTTTATTTTTGGTCGATGTTTCCACAACGTTCGCATTCTTCTTCTTTAGGACTCAAAGGAAAGAAAGTTTTCGAAACGTCGAACCAAAATAAAATAATTTTAATTACTTTTCCTTGGCTACACCTCCTTTTTCCAAATATATATAATTACAAAATAGCCATTATCTACTATTGTTTAATAACTTTTGATAATTTTGAAGAATAATTTATTGAAGAAATGGGTGGGTTTCAACATTGGCACCTTTATGTAGGTATCGCATCAATAAACATTCTCGAATAACTGGACGTGTAAAATAATTTGGTCTTACAGTAAGACACCAGATGGTCTTCTGGTAATTTTGCGGACCAAGAGATAATATTTATTTTGTGGTTCACTAAACGACCTCAAGATGTGACCAATTCCCCTATCCAAGAAATTCCGACCTATTCTATTATCTTATGCCAAAAGTTTGATCTGAAACTCCCTCTCCCCCCTTCTCTCTCTCACGAGTTTGTCTCGAAATCGCATTGTCTTTTGTTAATTACTAGGATAGAAATCAGAATGCAGAACAAGAAAGAAAATTTTAATTGAAACAAATTTATAATAAAAAGAACGATTGTATTATGGAGATAAAAAAAAAATTCTATTTGTTTTTTTTAAATAAAGCAAATTGAAAAACAAACAAACAAATTTTAATCTAGCATATTATATGCTATCTAATGATTATCTTTAGTCCATTAGGTGTTACACAAGCAATTTCTTAAATCAGAATAAGATAAAAGGTTGGAAGTTGAAGAAAAATGTTATAATTAATGTAATAATAATTAAAAATTAATAATTAATTAAAAGATAGTGGCTGTAAAGGAACTTCATTTTTTAATATATTTATGAAAGAATTATAAAAGTAAAGTAAATGGATGGAGTTGTTTGGGCATAGAGTTGGTTGAAAGATTGTGGTGGTTGTGGTAAAGAACTTTCAGATATATATATATATATATGTATATATATATATATATATATATATGTCTATACATGTTTAGGTGAAGGTAGCAGCCAGTTTAGTTTTAGAGGCTTTTACTAAAGCCTAGGATAAAGAACATAGATTTTGACGTGAAACTTCTAGGGTAGTATGAGGGGATTTTGAGAAACGAAAAAGAGTAAAGTTAAGGCCGTTGTATAGAGTTAGATAGTGTGGGAAAAGGGGATGAAATTGGGGGTGATATAGCCCTCTTGGCAGTCTTTGGCTAACATTGGAGTCTGTGTTGGTGTAAATTGCTGTGTAATTTTCTTAAAGTAATTTGTTAGTAAAAAGTTGGGGGAATTAATAAAGAAAAAATTAAATAAACAAATATATGGGAGAAAAATAATAAATATATATTTATAATAATTGAAAAATTTAATAAAAATAATCTTATTTTCAATGAACTTTTAGTTCGTTTATAAAATCTATATGTCTGTGTGTCTCTCGCCAAAAATTTTCGATTTTTTTTAAATTTTGATTTTGGATTCGAGTAGAGCTTAAAAAAGTGTAATTGTAAACTGGTCTTGGTTTTTTAAAATTCGGTTGGGAACATCGGTCAAATCGGCAGTCAAAGTTGAAAATTTCCCATATTTTCAGCGCATAATTATAAATAAGCGATGTTTTCAGCGCATCTTCGATCGTATCATTATAATTATAATTATGATTTCATTATTATTTAAACATTTAATATTAAAATTTATATTTATATATTGTAATTATAAATCTTGAAATCATTTTAAAAACATTGTTTCTTATTTTGATTAAAATTACATTTTCATTCTGGAAATTAAATAATAAATAATAATTTTGCTCTCTACATTATTTATCTAATTCTCACAATATATTAAGATCATATAAATTGGAATTATTTATGCAATTTTGTGATAAATATGAATAAAATTTCGTTGATAGTGATGCTTCCTAGCATTCCCAGAAGTTTTTATATTAATAATTTAATTATTATATTTAATGGTATATATTATCATAAATTTATCGCTGTGGCACTACACTAAAGTTTTTTGTATCAACAACAACATTTCTTCAAACGTCCCTATCCTTAGCTACATTCATTCAACATCCATTCACTCCTAAATCAGTCCCAATTTTAATAATATAATAATAAAATAAAGGCACCACAGGGTGAGAGGTTAGCAAAGCTGCCTCACATTCTCCTAGTCCCGGGTTCAAGTCCCGGGTCTGACAAGAGAATTTCTCTAGCTGGAGTCTAGGGGACGGAGTCAGCCCAGTCTCCGGGATCACCATTAGGAAAGCTAATTGATAGGGCCTCCAAAAAATCAGGGTAAAAGTTGATAGGATCCGTTTTACTGATCATAGGACACCTAATCTAATTGATATAACCGACTTGATAGGTGTTGTCCTTTGAGTAGGACATACAAAGTCAGAGGTTTTTTTTTTATAATAATAAAAAATAATATATGTAGGTATGCCAATATCTATAATATATAGTTTGATTTAAAAACATTTTTTTTTTCATTTCTGCTTTTCTACTATATTATTTCTATGATAAGAGTGTATTTGATAGAAAAGAATAAAATTTTCAAGATGTTATAGTTTATTGCATTTAATTAAGAGATTCAATAAAAGAGTTTGGTAAAAAAAAAGTATGACTGGTTGCAGATCACGTCAAATTTTATTCGTAGCTGGGGAAAATTTTCCTGAACGGTGTATGTAGAAAGTAAGGATGATGAGGGGTGTGTGTGGAGTGGGGGGGAGGAGGAAGTTTTTTTAGAAAGTGGCTGCGGATGTCGCCTCTGTCAGATCAAAAGCATTTGCGCGGACATTTTGCACACGTACTTTTTTATTTTTATCAAAAGCCCGTTTCTATTTAATTCTTTTTTTATTTTTTTCTCACGTCAATAAAGAAGTCCAATCATACCCGAATTTTCCGATGAATGAAATTTAATAATAAAATAAAAAAAAAAAAATAAAAAAAAAAAAATGGAATTATTACTGATTTAATTTTTAATTTAATAGAAAGAAAGATATTGCAAGGTTAATTAATGACACCTGTCACAGATTTATTAATTTTTATATGGTTTAATTGATTTCTTTTCAAATAATATATGTATATATTATATAATTTTATTTTTCAAAAAGTAAGGATTTAAATAAAAAAAAAACAGTATTTATATCTCTATGATTGATAATCATTTGTTTAATTGAATATTAACGGATGTGATTGGATGAATGCTCATTTCTATACATATTTATTTATTTTAATATTTATTTATTTTTTAAGTAGATTTTATTTATCTCTCAATTCAACTCTTGTACTACTGAGCTTAATCAATTTATTTACATGTTAATGAATTAAAGAGTTGTTAATTGTTTTGTGTAATTGATATTTTTATTTATTTATTTTTTTAAAAATATACATATATATATATATATAACTTTTCAAAGAAGCATTTAAAATAAAATAGTAAACTTTTTATTTTATTGGAATATTTAAAATGTTAATGCTATATAGTGTGTTTGATTTGTTCAATTTGTTTAATACCGATAAATAAAACCTTATTTTTATTATTATTTTATTTATTAAAGTATTGATTTAAAAATCATTGGTATAAAAAAAAAGAGAATAATCTGATAATTCTAAAATTTCTGACTTTTACTATATTTGAAATTGTTTCGAAATTCCGCATATTTATATTTATTAAAAAAAAAAAATATTTTCAAATATCTTAAAACTCCTTCAAAGTCATGTATCACGCCACACAATACAACAACATATATAAGTGCCAAAACCTGATAGATAAATTTTTTTTTATTTATTTTTTTGTTTAGGTTCCATGAATGTTTTTATTATTATGAGAAATTATTTCTCATAAAATAAATAATATCACATAAATAACACCAAAACAGCAATTCTGACAATGAAACTAAAAAAAATAAGGTAGAGGAATTACTGAAAGAACGCATCCTCAGAGTTGGACTACTATACTGTATCCATGAAAAAAGAGAGATGGTAAAAAGATGCTATAAATACTGGTCATATGACCATATAGCAGAAGACTGTCAAGGACCAAATAGATCAAAACTGTTAAGAATGTGGGAAAGACGGACATTACGCAAAATGATGGAAGTAGTAAAGCATTCAGACTAATAATAAATCAGGTCATAAGGTGTACTAAGAAAATAGAAACAATTTACAATTTACATGACATCTTTAAAAGAATAACCAACTGATAGAAGATGAGATCTTGAAGAAATGCCAAAAGACAAGTCCCAGAGTTTCCCCGAAGTAACAAAGAAGTTTTTTAGTGGGTCAATCATAGAGTTTGCGTTGTCCATGATTGATCTTTCCTACTTATATATATATATATATATATGCTGCGTTTGTGTTTTTTTCTCTTCTTCTTTATTCTATTTACTTTTATTGGTTGTTTAGTATATCTTACTAAGTTTTCTTTTCAAGATCTCGATCTAAATAAATAAACAAATGATTGAATAGGAAATTCTTTTGTTTCAGGGATTGTTTACTATTTTGTTTACCACTCTGAAACCGGATCCAATGTGTTCTTTTGTATGTTGTTTCAATGTCATCCATGTTTTTTTTATTTCTTTATATTATTTGAATTTTTTGTATAATATTAAATTACAGGATTTTTTAAATAACACTCAATGAAACAATATTTTTTCAGTTCAGATTGGTTTGGAATTTTCTTCTTTCTCATATATTAAATCTATATATCGATGTATTAATACTATATCTACACTCCTACAGTGGAGATAGAGGTTAATAACAAATTATAGGTTCAAAATTAAATATTGATGGTAGAAATTCAATTTTTCTCAGTGGTTTTATATATTTAATTAATTATTCGATTGTTCTTCATCCACTTTTGTTTTAAATGTTTTTAAAATTAAAACAACTATCATCTTAATTAATTGTTACTATCTCGCCAGATATAGAATTGCGATCACGAAAATTTTTGATATCGAGATTTTGATGTTTTTATACGATTTGAAGGTTCCTGAATCATTTTCATTAAGGTTGAGAAAAATGTCTGTGTGTATGTGTGTATGTATATAGACAAGATTATGCAAAAACGGTTTGAGTTAGAATCATAAAATCTATCAACTTTTGAGAAATGTAGCTCATCCGGAAGTGGGTCATTACCTACAACGTTTTGATTTTTTTCCTCTAAACTGCCTGTAAAAATAAAGATATATATTTGATAGTTTTTCACTTGATTATAAAAATTGTATAAAACTACTATATATAGAATTTTACCTTGATTGAATCGCTGAAACTACCGGAATTAATTTTTTAACACGTTGACTCGCAATCACGCGCCAGCACGTTGCGTGGTGCGATCAACAAAGAGCCAAACATGAGCTGGTTTAATAAATATTATTTATTAATTTTAATTTATAATTAATGAAATTTAATTTAAATATAATATATGTTATTTAATCCAATTTAAATTGCGAGATAGTTGAGTGGAGACACTCCAGCTTATTTTTTACTTGAAAATAATAATAAATATTTATATTTTATTCAACATTATTGTAGCTCTCATTATCTGTCAATACATGACTCTCTATTAAATTTTTATTAGTTCTTTAAATCAGTAATTCTAATACTACCTTTATTTCATATTTCTATAAATTTGACCTAAATGATCTCTTATTTCTAAAAAATCATCCAATTTCTATTTTAGATTCATCTACTGAAGATAAATCAAATTCTCTTCTGGGTCTTCTTGCAAGGAGAAAGTATGGATTTATCCCTCTCCTCATAAAGAGATAGAGTATGTTTCGGTTTTCAATTCAAAATACAATAACAAATTAGATATCATATTTAACTTGAGTTTATTTTTAATGATTATTGGGATCTAATTCCATATGAAGACCTTAGAGCGAAACAGTGGTAAGCCACAAAATCAAAATGTTGAGATATTGCAGTTTAAAGTTTAGAAAAAAGATAAAAAACATTGGGTTTACTGCATATATTTCAAATTTGCTCAATATGTAATATCAGTAAAGGGAAAAAGTCAGCAACTATTATTTCTTAGATATATATAATTAAGAATAAAACAATTTTCTACAAAAGTGGCTTACCATTGTTTCGCTCTAAGGTCTTCATATATAGTTTTGTTATGAAAATTAATTATTTTGGTTTTTAAACTGGTCTTATTTACGAGCGTGGTCTGAAAAGTTTCCGATCTGACCAAAAAAACGATGTTTTTAATTTTTTTTTTTTTGCTATATTTTTCAACATCATCTCCATCAACACTGATTCATTTCTCATAACGGTGTTCTAATTAATTTATTTAATTTAATTTAAGTCTCATCAACAGTTATGAATCTCCGCAAAAATTCGTTTGGATTACGCCTACAGCGCCAAATTGTCGTTAGAAATGTTTTTTCGAAGCAGTTTTTGGTCTAACGTTAGCAAACGCGGCACCCACCATGCACACACCTTTCCACGTTCAAATGGTTGTGCAAAATATTTCACACACGTTCAGCTGACATCGTACAGGTCTCAGTTATCTTGAATGTTGAAAAATAAAGCAAAAAAAAATTTTAAAAAAATCGTTTTTCTTGGTCAGGTCGGAAACTTTTCAGACCACCCTCGTAAATCCTCGTCCACAATTTCCTTAACTCAGGGCTATATCACTTCATCTACACTTGGATTAGATTAGTGATTCCCAACCTGTGGGCGATTGACATCTTAAAGGGGGCAATTATTTGACTATACGATTTTGGGGGTCGATATGTTATTTTTGGGTGACGATAGTATTTTTGCTTGGCGAAATCATTTTCAACTCTTAAAAAAAAAATTAAGATTATTTTTCGATCATGCTTTTTAAACATTTCTGCTTTTTTCAATATGATTTTGAATTTTTATCTGTTAAAATTTATAGGGTGTCGAATTATGAAACCGACCTTACGAATTGGGCGTTTGGTCCAAAAAAGTTGGGAAACACTCGATTAGATTATATAAATGTGAGGTATATAATTTTTTATAAAATTTCTGGCATGGAAATTACTACCATGAATTTTAAGAATTTTTTTAAAGTGAATATTTTCTTTTTAGCCTTAAAATCCTTGCCACTGTGATATATTCTGTCTTGATATAGAACATATATATATATATATATATATATATATATATATATATACTGACACTGAAATCACGCCCGTAGTAAAATTTCAACTACGAAAATGCGTGAGATATATCCAAACATCCCTCATCCTGCGTATTATCCAGTAACCTTCACTTCTAAAGTGATTCTAAATCTTCCATTGTATTTGGCGGAAAGCCAATCTCTGGTAAATGCCATCTAATTTATCATGATATAAACCCTAACATTTCTATACCACCCAAGCATTTTTAAAATTAATAAAATGTAAAAAAATTTTGTATTATATTCAACACTACCTCGTACTCCACTCAAAAAAAAAAAAAGAATAAAAATCTATATAAAAATAATATTCTTTATATATTATTAATATAAAATAAAATATGTTTCTTTATAAACAATATATATTAAATTTAAAATTAAAATTAAAAAAAAAAAAATAAAAAATCTTTTCGTTGTTCTATATATATAATAATATATTTATATATTATATATACTAAGTGAAAAGATAAAAGAGTGATCTAAATTGTATCCAGCATCCTATACAAGCGAGTTTCTATGACTAATGAATGTTTTACGTGTATTACGAAGTCTATAATGAGACAATATATATGCGAATGGATGTCCAATTCCGATATGTGAGTTGGGGTTGGTTTTACACCTCCATCCAAGCTCCTGAATAAATACCTCAAGCATACGGTTTCATTTAGAAACTCGGAAACAACCTGCCAAAAGTTTGCAAAATATTCCATTTGAAAATTAAATAGCTATACATCCACAAACGACTTACTACAATACATTTGTTTCATATTTCTAATATCGATTTATATATATATATATAATACCTATTTAACATAAATAGAAGATATCAAGTTTTAAAAAAATAAGCTGGAGTGTCTCCATTCGACTATCTCGCAATTTAAATTAAATAACATATATTATATTTAATTTAAATTTAATTAATTATCCATCATAAATTAAAATTAATAAATAATATTTATTAAACCAGAGCATGTTTGGATCTTTGTTGATGGCACCACGTAACGTGCTGGCGCGTGATTGCCAGTCAACGTGTTAAAAAATTAATTCCGGTAGTTTCAGCGATTCAATCAAGGTGAAATTCTATATATAGTAGTTTTATACAATTTTTATAATCATGTAAAAATCTTTCAAACATATATCTTTATTTTTACGGTCAGTTTAGAGGAAAAAAGAAAATGAAAACGTGGTAGGTAATGACCCACTTCCGGATGAGCTACATTTCTCAAAAGTTGATAGATTTTATGATTCTAACTCAAACCGTTTTTGCGTAATCTTGTCTACATACATACACACATACACACAGACATTTTTCTCAACCTTAATGAAAATGATTCAGGAACCTTCAAAACGTATAAAAACATCAAAATCTCGACATCGAAAATTTTCGTGATCATCATCTTTGTTGATGGCACCACGTAACGTGCTGGCGCGTGATTGCCAGTCAACGTGTTAAAAAATTAATTCCGGTAGTTTCAGCGATTCAATCAAGCTGAAATTCTATATATAGTAGTTTTATACAATTTTTAATCAAGTGAAAAACTATCAAATATATATCTTTATTTTTACAGGCAGTTTAGAGGAAAAAAATCAAAACGTTGTAGGTAATGACCCTCTTTCGGTTGAGCTACATTTCTCAAAAGTGGATAGAAAACTACGAATTTTGAATAATGCCCGTATACCAAATTTTATGATTCTAACTCAAACCGTTTTTGCATAATCTTGTCTACTCACACACACACACACACATTTTTTCATCCTTAGTGAAAATGATTCAGGAACCTTCAAAACGTATATAAACATCAAAATATCGACATCGAAAATTAGTAAAAACAATTTATTTAAAAAAAAAATTCAGTAGATCATTATTAAATTTATAGAATGATAAGCCAATCGTTTTAAAAGGAATAAATTTAAAAATAAATAAATAAATAAAAACAAAGAAGAAAGAAGAGAGTGAACGAGAATACTCTATTTATATTATATTTTAAAAGCTTATTCAAGTTTTTTTTTATACTTCTTTAAAATATAATTAAAAAGTAATAGGAAATCTTAAAGTCATTTTTTTGAACATAAAAAGAATGCTTAGGGGGACAGACATGGAAATTAAATATTATTATTACATTCCTATTTAAGAAAAATTGATTGTCTTATTATTTCTCTTTTCTATGGGGATTTTTTATTAAATGAACAAATGTATATATTATATAACATACAATTAACAAAATGAAAATGAAAATTATATATACATTAATATTTTTACAAAAAAAAACTCTTTATTATTGTTACTATTATCTTTATTTCAATTCATTTTTATTTTTTTTGGTTTGAAATATTTAAAAGAAAATTTAAAAATTTATTGTACATTGAGTTTTTAGTGAAAAAATAAGAAATGAAAAAAATCGTTAAATTTAGATCAGAAGTTGACCAAGAATTTTAAGCTAAAAAAAATTATGTGCTAGAAGTGAGAAATTATGATTTTCCTTTTATATATACGCGTATATGTATTTAAATTATTTATTTATTTATTTCAATAAAAAGTAGTAAGACACTGAATGTTCTGCCAGAAAAGTCCTCGGAATATGTAAATTATTAATCAATAAAACGTCACTGGAGGGGATAAACAATTTCAAATTGTTCATACACTGATGTTTATCTAGTTTTCAGTTCATTAGAGAAATTTATTATATGATTTTCAAAGTAAGAAAACGCCATCTAAAACGATGGTAGAAAACTATTACCATGTGCTAGATCTGGCGAATACGAAGCCAATTTCGGTCCAATATTTAAAGAAAAACAGTTATTAAATCCCTTGACATATTTTTTGGTGTTATAAAATAAATTATTTTTTAACAAAATTGGATCGAAAATTATATTATATTAATAATCACCGAGTTCAAATGGTACGAGTGTATTCGTAAGTTCATTCCGGCTGTGCCACACCTTTTCTTCTCGTTCTTTTTTTTTTTTCGTTGTTCTCTTATTCATTTCGGAACACGTTCTCGATATCCCCATTGGCCTTCTACCCCCGAGTTTGGTTGCGAGCAAACCTACCATCCTATTCTTTCATTTCCCCAACCTCTCCAATCGCTCTCCCATCCTCCTATGAACTTTACATCCATTGTCGCCTCTTCGATTAAATAACTTTTATTCAATTTATTCACAATTGATGTTGATATCTAAAATGAAAACCTTCACTCGAAATATATTAAAATATATTAGAACATAATCAATCAATAATAAAGACATTAGAAAAATTCAATTTTACAAATATAATACAATATTAAATATAAAAAATATACCTACACACACATCCATCAAGTTAGATTCGAATATTCTAACACGACTTTTAGAAAACATAAAAATTCCCCACTAACTCTTATATATAGGACAGATATTAAAATTAGAAAAAAATGTAAAATGTAAATGTAAAAAAATAAAAACAATTTACATGATTACCATTATAAATTAATAATATGAAAATAGAAAACAAATTATTTTTTTCGTCATTTTATTTAAATTATTTATAAATAATAGATATTATCTAAAAATACTTTCTGAATATATAATAAAACTTATTAATATTAATTATAATTTAATAAAATGAATATTTTTATAAATTCTAATTATAAAAATTAAAAGGTGAAAAGTTTCCGGCCTGACCAAGAAAAACGATGTTTTTAATTTTTTTTTTTTTTTGCTTTATTCTTCAACATAATCTCCATCAACACTGATACATTTCTCATAAAGGTGTTCTAATTAATTTAAGTCTCATCAACAGTTATGAATCGACGCAAAAATTCGTTTGGATTACCCCTACAGCCCCAAATGGTTTTTCGAAGCAGTTTTTGGTCTAACGTTAGCAAACGCGGCACCCACCATGCACACAGCTTTCCACGTTCAAATGGTTGTGCGAAATATTTCGCACACGTTAAGCTGACATCGTACAGGTCTCAGCTATCTTGAATGTTGAAAAATAAAGCAAAAAAAAGAAAAATTTAAAAACATCGTTTTTCTTGGTCAGGCCGGAAACTTTTCACCACACACTCGTCCAACTGCGAATAATGGAATTTTTAATTATTGTACCACATGTAAGTATAATATCATTTAGATAATATACCATAATAAAAATGACAGGCGAATAAAATCGGCCTGTAGTATAAATGTGTGCAGGGTTGCCTACATTTAGGCACCTCCTTCAGTGAATAAATATTGTTATATAAGAGACGAACATATCATCGCATTATTAAATCAGTAATTGTAATGACATTTCTTATGTAAGAAAATTATCTTTAAAACAATAATATTGTTTGATTATTCATTATTTTTATTCATCCTTTTTAAATCAATTTCTAATTAGAATTATAAATCATATTTTAAAAATTATAATTCAATTTTTAAATAAAAAAAAAACTAAATTATTTATATATATATATATATATATATATATAAGTATGTATATTTAGATAATAGAAGAACACTCGTTTGCATACATTCCAGATGCAAAAGAAAATTTCTTTTGTATTATCATTTTTTTTTCCTGAAATATTTTTGAAAAATTTAAATTTCAAATACCTTACTAAATATTTTAAAGTATAATTAGGGTTATTTTTTCATTCATTTATTTATTTTCTTGTGAAAATGAAATAATAGACAAAAAAAAAATAAAATAAAATAAAATAAATTACAATAATTTAGAAATGAATTAAGAAAAGTGACGAGGGGTTTGGGGAGTGAGGTGGTGGTGTATGAGTGGGTTGGTTGGTTGGTTTATTCTGTCAGCGACAGACAGCTCGCCTTCGTCCTTCGTCAACTATCGAAATGTACTTGTATTTCCTTGTTTGAACGAAACAATGTTTAAGCTGGAGGGCGGTGAATTTGCCTTCACCACGTAGCCTTCATGCCGACAATTACCCCCCAACCTCTCATTCTCGGTCCTCCTCTTCTTTTGTTCCTTGTCCCTATTTCCCGGGCGAGCCTGTTTACACAAATACAGTCTCTTCTCCCGCACAATTATCTTATTTGGCCCGGCTTCATTAAGCTATCGAGAGGCCGCCAACCCAGATTTCGCTACTTGCATTGATCGTATCCAACTAACTTTCAGACGAATCCCTGGGGCCATCAAAACGGTACTCGGGCATTCGATCCTTCGTTACAAAGATACTTCACGGTATTTTTTTTTTGCCCCTACCATTCATATATATTTATCCTTTCTAAAAGATTCAATATTTGGAAAATGATATATACATATATATATTTTTTTTTACCTAGGGGAAATATTCTATACTTGAGCAAAGAGTTGTTGAATTATTTATTCATATTTTTTATTTTATTTTATTGTATTTATTTATTTTTTTATTTTTATAATATTTTTGTTATAATAAGAACGATAATTTAATTTTTCAAAAATATATGTATTAATTAATAGAATATATTTTTTCTTATTAAATAATGTTTAGAAAATATGAATTAGAAATATTAATAATAATTAATATTCAATTAACCCAGACCTATTTAGAATCAATTTGATTGATTAAATATTTTAATAGATAATGTTAAAATTAATTAATTATATAATTATATATGTATATATATATATATATACATTTTCTATATATTATATTTATAAATACTGTCCTAAAAATTATGTGAATGTTTTTTTGTTATATGTTATTTATTTGCAAATAAACTCTGTACTAACAAACAAAGAAATAAAAAAAAATGTTTTAATAAATATATAAAACAAAAATGACATCAAAAAAGAGCTTTATTAATATTATGAATCGTGAAATATAGTGAAAAATAAATAAAATGTTTTTGTTAAATATTGATTTTTTTATTTTTTAAACTAAAATAAAAAAAAAAAAAATAATAATAATTTAGTATGAAAAAATATCAAATAAGAAAATATTGTATTATCTCTTGGAATATACATATATACATATATAAAATTTTCGTGAATATATATACCTAACAATATTTATTTTTTTATTTTTATTTTATATAGTATACCTATGAAGATACAGGGAAGGAGTGAGTTCACGCAAAATGCGTTAAAGCGGCACTAGGGCTTAGACGAGACACGCCGAATTATATTTAGAAACTGGAATCAAGAAGGCTAAGTTCAGAAACAAGAACTTTCGAAAGAAAAATGAAATACCTAAGAAGAATCCTGAAGATGGAAAAGAACCACTGGCCGAAAATATGTTTAAGAGAAAGCTTAAGGGGAATAAAAAATAACAACCCGGGTAGGTGGGCCAAAGAATTGAAGGAAGTCTTAGAAGAACTGGGAAGTCCTGGCCTGATCAACGCAATGTTTAGAGACAACTTAGACGAGACGATCATAGAAGTAAGAAGTGCGGTGGAGAAGAAGATCAATCACCATGGCAAGAATGTTGGCGAAGGACAGAAGGCTCAAGATACAATAAAGATTACAAAGAAATTAAGAAGATGCCAGGAGAAGAGGCGTACCTCGGAGACCCAACATTGGAGAAAGATAGGGAGACATGGGCAAGGAAACTCACTGCGAGGAGGAAAAACATGGATAAAGGATAGAACGTGTAGAATGTGTAGAGAAGAGGAGGAATTCCAAAATCACGTCCTGCGGTGTCGAGTGCTTATGGAAAGGATGCCGGAATACCTGAGGCAACACCTGGAAGTATTGAGGATGAAACAATTCTAAGATATCCTGAAGTCGGGTCTGATCAGAGAAACACTGGCGATCTGGAGGATGTGGGAAGGATGTACAAGCGAAGAAGAGCAGAGGCAATGAAGAAAGAAAGAAAAAAAAGAATTTAATGTAATTGGAATATTATTAAAATGTACATTGAATCAAATTGTAGACCAAATTCCAAGAAGGACTAAGGTTGGAATAAATAAATAAATAAAAATAGTATACATGTAAATTTGAAATAGCTGGTAACAGACTGGAAAGTAGTGCTACTTCAAGAATGTGGAGAAAATACCAAAGAGATCGTGGCGCCAATTGACGAAAACCCGTGAGAAGATATTGTATGAGTATGAAACACATGTATATAGATCATTTGTAAATAGATCGAGTTAAGGACATATAAATTCGATCACCTAATTTTCTAGGTAAATAAACAACATATGTAAATAGTTTTTAATTGTATATAATAATAATAATAATAATAAATTATACCTAATTTTCTAGGAACTCGTTTTTTATTCCGGCACAAACTCTTAAGATATTCCAATTTTACAAACCGAATTTTGTCACAGCACACGTATGGCTGAAATATTCGTAATACATATAAGAAAAGAAAAATCTCCTTATCAGAAACTTGTAAGCTTATTCCAATTTATCGGCTTTTTAAATAGAGAAAAATACATATTCCCAAAAGAATTAAGGGACGAAAGTTTGCATGGGGAGTTAATGAATTTACCTATATTTAAAGCAGCGAATAAAACTATGATAAAGGAAGGCCAATATAGAAATATTAAAGTTAAATTAACTAAAGAGATTAGAAAATTATAGGGAAATATTTTATGGAAAATCACTGAATGCAAATAAATGGCTTGAAATTTTTGAAAATGAGTGCAAAAGATTTAACATAACGGACCCATGTTTGAAATTACAAGCAGTAAAATATTTTTTAAAAAATTCTGCCAAGGAATGGTATGACTTATCATTAAAAAAAATATAACACAATGGGAAGAGTGGTCTGAAGCATTTATTTTAACTTTCAAAAAAGAGAGATGGCCAGAAATAGAATATGCCTATAATTGCAGTATATAAATATGTTTATTTATATAGTAAAAATAATTTTTTTAAATGAAATTTCCGTTACCTGTATTTAATTATTAGTTTAAGTATATTTAAAAATTCCTCATCTTTACGTTCGTGACGCCCCTTAAGATACGGCGCCCTGTAGTCCAAATAGCTTAGAGCAGCGTTTTCCAACCTGTGGGGCTGTTGTAAGGGGGGGGGACGCAAATGTATTAGAACCAATTTCAAGTGTCCGCAAACTTTTGAAAATTTTCGATTTTTTTCAATATGGTTCTAAAAAAAAATAAGCTAAGATGATTTTGTGGCCAAACTTTTGAACATTTTCGATTTTTTTTCAATTTTTTTCAATATGGTTCTAAAAAAAAACAAAAAAAAAAGGTCAGATGATTTTGCGATGCCCTGAACCATGGCCCAACCCTGTTGTTATATTATTTCAGAAATGTGCCCGACGATTGAAAAAGGAAATTAGATTTGTGGTGCCGCACACCACAAGTAGATGGCGCCGCGCCAACGTGCGCCAGCCCAGGACGGCAACAACATGATGGGGATATGGTATATATATTGTAAACCGTGCGAACAATAAAATGAGTTATGACTCCCACTCAACGGCTTTTATTACTAGCCTTTTCCTAACATCCGACTTCCACCTTACCTATACCCATGTCCGCCACAGATTATTACAAAAATTAAGGGGCGCGCAAGAATTTTTTTAAAAAAAGGGGGGCACCGGTCCAGAAAGTTTGGAAACCACTGGCTTAGAGTGTTAGTATGACCCTGTACATACTTAGAAGTATTTTACAGCAATGAATATCCCATGACAATTACTAATTGGATATTAATTAATATATATAGTATAGTAATTATAATAGATAATTTTTCTTGTTGTTTTATTATTTATTATTTAAGAATATATATATATATATATATATATACCTATATATATCTTTCTGAAACAATTGTACTAATTTAAAATAGTATTTTTTTTTCTTTTGTATTTTATTTAACGTCGAAGGAAGAAAGTATTTTTTTATTATTATAAAAAGTTACGATTGTCTATAAACGGATTAATTAATTATATATATAATATTAAGCGTACATGAAAATTGATTTTTGAATCTATTGCTCGTTAATAATTTGAATTTTTTATTGAAAAGATTAAATATCTTCTTGTCCAAGTTGAAATGGCAATGTTAAGATTTGAATCACTTCACGATACCCTTACAGATACGTTAACCAATAATTTAGACAGTTCTACCTTCTTGGTTCATTTTAAAATCTTATTTCATGTTTCATGTAACTTGTGTGTATGAAAATGCATATATATTCTCAAAATTGTACGATAATCCAATGAACCGTAAAAAATTTCAGCACCATCCAATTAATTCTAATAGTAGAAATCGATATTTCCATATTTCGTGGGTCCTTAATGAGATTAAATTGACTTGGAAGGTGGAGTGTTCCGTACAATTATTTGAACAGGAGGATTAGCATGCATATATTGAAAGTGCCAATGAGAAGGGACTCTTCCTCTGGATTTCTCCAATCCATTATCATATTGTTCCTAGTAATGAGATTTTACTGTTATAATTGAACGTGTGGTTTCAATTGATTAAGACAATATGGTTATCCAGGGCAGGATTCGCGAGGAGAATAGAGGATAATGGAATTTGGGCCCGACTGTTCGACAGTCTTGACCAGATCGAGGGCTCGAGCGTTGAAGCGCAAGTCCCGGGGGTGCACCTTCGACCACGTTTACCATCAATGGAGCAAAGGGACCACAACCCTCCAATGGCTTAACTCAAAGAAATTGATAAAAAAAAAAAAAAAAAAAAATTACTAATAAGACACATACCATACCTTGCATTCACAAAGAAAATCAATATCATCCATGTTCATCCGATGCATTTCTATTTCCATCAAAATATATATTGAATTATTTATTTATTTTATAAATAAACCATAAACTTTAGTTTTGTGAACAATGAAAATGGCTGAATTAGAGTTAATTTTTCATTAGATTTCATTCCAATTCACACAAAATCAATTATTATATCAAATTTTTATTATCTCGCCAGTTTTCTATCAGCTTTTGAGAAATATAGCTCAACCGGAGGAGGGTCATTACCTACAACGTTTTGATTTTTTTTCCTCTAAACTGACCGTAAAAATAAGGATATAGGTTTGTTAGTTTTTCACATGATTAAAAATTGTATAAAACTGCTATATATAGAATTTCAGCTTGATTGAATCGCTGAAAGTACCGGAATTAATTTTTTAAATGTTTTAACACGTTGATTGCCAATCACGCGCCAGCACGTGGTGCCATCAACAAAGAGCCAAACATGCGCTGGTTTAATAAATATTATTTATTAATTTTAATTTATAATTTATAATTAATTAAATTTAATTTCAATATAATATATGTGTTAATTAATCTAATTCAAATTTGCGAGATAGTCGAGTAGACACTCCAGCTTTTTTTTATTAGAAAATGTTTGTTATAATATTGTTGCTATTGATTAAACATTGATTTTACAATTTTACAATTAATAATTAGAATCGTTTAAGTGAATATTTATATCAATAAATTTTATTTTAAAATATTTAATTCGAAAATATAAAATTTAACATTCAAATATATGATTTTATATATTTTTATGTAAATGTATAAATTATATTATAGAGCTATAAATAAAATCAATAAATATCCAATTAATTAATAAATTTAATATTGAAATATAATATTTTAAATATTAAATATTTGAAAAAAAATACAAAATAATTTAAATTTTAAAATATATTATATAAAGAATTTTTAATAAATAAAAATTTTCAAATAGTGCCTACAATTGTGATTAAATTCAAATTTATTGAAATATTAAAATAAATAATTATTCAAAATTATAATTATATAAATTAAATCATTTGTAAATAAAAATAAAAATGTATATATTTTAATATATAATTCTCAGTATGAATATAATTTAGAGTGGAACCTGATATTTAATATTAAAATTCATTTAGAAATGTTCGATGTAGAATTGGCATAACGCACAAAAATATCACCAGTGATTTTTTTTCACTTTCCCCCAAGTTTTTTTAATTATATTCCTTATTTATTTGGTATATGTGAAAAAGTTTTCATAAATTTTATTTAAGTGGTAAAACTAATCAGATAAAATAAACGAAGAAAGTAAAAATTTAAAATTCTTTAAAAATATATTGTGATATTTAAAATTCTGAATTCTTGATGTACAAGAAAAAAAATAAATTTTATTTTTAATATAAATGAAACTTAATGCAAAATTTTGCAACAGATGAAATATGCATTGAATCGAAGCTGTAAAAATTAAAATTGGGATGTGTGGCCAATTGGGTGGGGGTTTGGTGAACCAATGGATCAGTGAGGGGAAAGAACCCCTTTTTTTCAATTCGAAAAACAAACATTTTTTTCGCTTTTATATGGAAAACACATATAGATCTTAAATATTTTATTTATTTCTCTAATGTCACTCGTGTAGAAAAATCGGAATTACAAAGACTTTAACTCCCCCCCGAAAAAAAAAAATTCCAATTTCATTCAAGTGGACATTTAAAACTAATTAATTCCACAAAAGTAGGTATTTCATTTACAACAAAGAGCGCAAAGCTAAAGACCACATGAATAATCAAAAATAAAAGGAACTTCTATTTATATATCTATATACTCGTATAACGATATAATTAAATACTTATTTTTTTTTTATCTTATATTAAAGGACCACCAAAAGTTAGTTGAATCGAAATGAATATGTTTAAATGACCAATATATATATATATTATATAAACATTTTATTTGAATTGAAAAAAGTATTTCTAGCTTAACGTGACCATGTTATCACTATAATCATTGTATAAAATTAAAATAAAATTTTATTTTACTCTCCAATCCACTTCGATTATATATATATATATATATATATATATATATTATGAGAAATTATTTCCGGGTGATTTTCCCGTTTCATTGTAAGATTTGGGTTTTGACGTTTTGACGCCCATTTTGAGGCCATTTTCAAAAGTGTTTAGGAGGGAATTTTTCTAGGGATTCTGGGTATTAACACTTGTGTGAACAAGAGTTGATGTTGGGATCTTGGGTTGAATAGGTGGTAGATTTTGAAGCTCCGAAGAATCTTGGCACTAACACTAACACTGACACATGTCTGCTCCTGACAGTCAGAGACCGACTATCGAAATAATTTCTCATAATAATTAAAACTTTCAAGGAAACTTAAACGAACAAATACATCTTTTTTTACTCTCCCTAATCCATTGGTAGATCAAAAGAAATTAAAGGATTTTTGACAAATATTGAAGAGGGCTGAACATCGATAAGAAATAAAAATAAAATGATGATGTAAGATTTAGAATATCTAACAAAATTTAAATGAAAGTATTAATGATAGTTCTTAGCCATGGTATACTCATTTCTCCAACCATCCCTATTCTGAGCCACCTCCATCCAATTTTTAACTTTTTCCAATTCCCTTAAAATGTTTTGTTTTTAAATATGAGTCTTTGATCCACCATTACTAGTTTCTTTTTCACTTATCAAGTGAACTAATTTACAAGAAATTGAATACTGATAGGTGTTGAATGGAATTATTTTTAAAATATTTACTAGTATTTTGATTTAATTTTAATAAAATATTTAAAAATGTTAATTCATATGTATCCATGAAATAATAATAATAATAATACAAGCATGATTTCCTTTCTCTGAATATACCATTTGTTTTAAATTTATGAATAGATTTTTTTTTACTGTCAGAGCTCAATTGATTTGTTCCTTTTTCATTGATGCTTTAAATCGAATGAATTAAGAGAATATCAGGTTGAAGGACTTAAGAGATAAAATTCTCCTTTGACTTGATAAGGAAGATATCAAATGGATAAGGACGAAAACCATCTGGTGTCAATAAGTGGTGTCCAGAGAGCAGAGCTCAACCCTCAGCGTCACCTGCACGGCAAGAATAATGGAGGGAGGTGACACTCGGTTAGTTCTACTTAACGGAGTGGTGGAGGGGAAGAGAAGATGTTAGGGGGATGAAAGAGAAAGGTGGTGAGGAAAGAAGGAGACTAAGAAAGACGACTGAAAGAGAGAATGAAAAGAAGAAAATGGGAAAGAAAAGCTTTTTTTTATAGGAGCTTTTAGATTTCCAATTTAAATTGATTTTGATTAGATATATTTAAGTCATATTTACCAGATGCGACATTGGCTTAAAATTTAAATTTATGTGTATTTCAACTAAAATGAGTAAAGGAGGAAGAAAACATATTAATAAAGTTTCTTGATGGGGATTTCAACTAAAGAAATATATTTTTTTTTAATGTTTAATTTACTCTTATATTAATTCCTTTTAATTAATTGTTTTTTTAATTATAGAGATGAGAATATATCAAAAAATACATGGACGAACATTGCGAGATAAAATACGCAACGAAAAACTAAGAAACGACAGCGACATTAACGATATTACGGACTGGATTTCGATCCGCAGAAAAGACTGGTTTGCTCACGTAGAGAGAATATCCGACAACCGCATCGCAAAGATTGCAATAAAAAATCGACCGCAAGACCATAGGAATAGGGGAAAGCCAGAAAAAAAGATTCATTGAAAGTGTGCGGGACTTTTCCTGAAGTCGGAAAAGCAGGTTAAAGTATTGTAAAGTTTAAGAAAAAGTAGAATATATATGTAAGACTGCTACCAACACTCTGCCTTCCCCCCGGACATCGGCTCCCCATCAAAGGCTACCAGAGCCAGGCAGCAGGAATTAAACAAACTCGGAACCCAGTGTTAGAAGCATTTGAGAACGAAGAAGACATATTGAAGGTCGTGAATATAATATCAATCGACAAAATACTGTAAGAGATGTGAAATGTGTAATGAAAGCAAGAGAAGAAGAAACAGACTCCCAGGTCTACTATCACACATAGATTTTGCAAAAGAACCTTTTGAAATTATGTCATTGGACACCATCGGTGGATTTAGCGGTGGAAATACAAAAAAAAAGTACTTACACATTTTAATTGATCACCTGACAAGATACATATTGGCCCACAGTTCAACAAATCAAAAAGCAGATGACTTTATAAAATTATTAAAAAGGGTGACAAATAAAAATAATATAAAATACCTAATGACAGACCAATATCCTGCAATAAAATCAAAAAAAGTTCAAAACTTTTTAAACAAAAATAATTTTTACAAGTCCAGACAGTCCCGATTCAAACGGACTTGTAGAAAGAGCGAATCAATCAATAACGAATCGCTTAAGATGTTATTATAATTAAAAGGATGGAAGCAAGAACTGGGCTACTCTAGCAACAAGGTGCATAAAAGAATATAATAGCACAATACACACCGTTACTGGATTTGAACCTAATTATCTATTGAACGGAAAAAAGGCAAACATCATACCAGAAAGTATGGAAGTAGAGACAGACCTAGAGAATTGGAAATTCAATAAAATATTGGGAGAAGAACAAAAAAAGAATAGAAGAAACCTTTAATGAAAATTACATAACATATGTAGAAGAAATAAATAAAATGAACAGGAAAAAGTTAGATCCTGTAGACAAAATCAGAGGAAACAGAATATTTCATAAAAATAAATTAAGAAAATATTATAACAACAATTATATTGACCAGATCGAAGGGGGGGGATGTAAGACTGCTACTAACACTCTCCCTTCCCCCCGGACATCGGCTCCCCACCAAAGACTACCAGAGTCAGGCAGCAGGAATTAAACTAATTCATTAAGAGAGAAGACACAATAAGACTTGCACACTCCATTAATTAATGGATCGATAATACAAACATAATTGACGATTCTTTGTCAATTACAGGTAATAATGAATATGAATGTAAAACCAAATGTAAAGATTGTAAATAACTAAATAAAGCTTTGTCAAATACAGAGCATCGTCGTTATTTTGTCAACCCTTCCTAGACATTCTTACATATATGTATATATATATATATTTAATTTAAAATATTGGTTTAAAGTTTATAATACTATTATATTATAAATAAAAGAATATAAAAATTATCTTATATTTAGATAGTTAGTTCATCTTTTTGTGGTTCCTCAAGTCTCGGTAAGAAAATTTCTCTCTAGTCTATGGAAATGAGATCCATCAAGCTTACGTGATTAAAATTGGGAAGCTACTTGAAATAAAAGGTAGCGATATTGGATAAAAAAATAAAGATTGAAAGGACCTGTTGTATTGATCATATAACACCTCTATATCGCTTATCCTGTTGTTGGTTGTCCAAAAGCCAGAGGTATATATATATATAAAATTCCGAAGATTTAATATGCAAATTTCTCTATTTAAAACTCAGTGGAGTGGAAGAAAAAATCCCGTCTGATTGCAACAGTGCAATTAATGGGTGAGCTGCTCTCAATTCCAGGACGTGTTTCTCGCGCCCTTCCATATGAGCTGATTTCTCTGGAGTACTTAAGCCAAAAAGGATTTGTCATCTCTGTGTCTCTTTAAATCTGGGAACAACAACAAATGCGCTCATTGAGTTTTAAAAATTTCTCTTGTTGTTGTTGTTTTATTTCTTTTTTCTCCCCTGTATTTATTCGTATTTTATTTTTGGCATTGCAATTTCTTCATGTCTTTTTGGGTAAGGGGTTAACGATAGAGTGTTTCTGTTTGCTATGCAAGGACACAGTTAAAGACCTAATCTCCCAGGGAAACAGTTAATCAGACATGATATCAGCAGAGGAATATTTAATTTCATTTTGATTTTTGCCTGGATATAAACTGGTTGCAGGTAAAATGAAAGAGAGGGTCAGGGGTCACAAAGCAGATTTTTTTATACTCGTTTCGAATGCTGATACATACTGTTTACTAAAACCTCTGTTTTTATATTTATTTCGTTTTTTTTTTAAATAAGGAATTATTTCATTTTTGTAAAAATATATATTCTTTTGAGAATACTAATATATAAAATATCTTTATTGTTAAATTAAATTAATTTATATAATAATTTATAATTAAATTTAATTTATTGGTGTAAATTAAAATCAAATTTTCCCAATTTAAATTTTTATAAATTCAAAATTTGAAAAAGGTAATCGAATATATAAATATTTATTAGGAAAATACTTAATATGATAAATTAAATTTTA
Source organism: Labia minor (assembly GCA_963082975.1). NCBI lineage: Eukaryota > Metazoa > Arthropoda > Insecta > Dermaptera > Spongiphoridae > Labia > Labia minor. The sequence continues at coordinate 10,227,724 of OY720348.1, forward strand.
AAATAGAAATGAATAATTATGTTATTTAAAAATACAAGAATTACTAGAAAATTTCACAAAAAATAGAGTTTAAAAATTTTATGGGTGTAATTTTAACTGCCTATAAACAATCTATGATTCACTAAATTATGTTAAATTGTTAAAGCTTTAATGGTTGATTTTATTTATAAGGGAATTTTGTAAATAAAACCACACGAGACTTTTGGTAAAGGATATTTGAAATTCGATCTTTAGGACTATAAGAAATATTTACTATGGTTCAGAATCCAAAAATTTTTGAAAATGGCGCCGAAATAGAAGATTTAATTTGCACTAAACCACGTGATAACTTTTCATATATATATATATATATATTTAAATTTATATTTAATTTTGAATTAAAGCAAAAAATTAACAAAACAATAAAATATATGAGATAATGTATAATAAAGATCATAATATATCAGGTTGAGTGATCTTCTGAATGGATTATAAATGACAAAATGTATTTAAATTCAAATTAAATTCTAGTGACATGTTCAAATAGATGTCTTCTATTTTATTTAAAAAATTTACAAAAAAAAGTCTATTTAAAAAAAAAAAACTACCTCAAACAGAACTTGACAGACTGACATCTAGCAAATAAATTAACTGATGGATAGATACACATAAATAGACATACAAACGGACATAACATTAGGGTAATTTATATATAGATACTGATTTATAATGGTTTAAAAAAAAAAAAAAAGTTTTCGATCGCATTTGTAATAAAAATAAATCGCTCCTTTTGGTTGTAGATAAACATTTGTTGCCGTTTTATTTTTCTCTCTCCCTTTCTGTAATTGTATAAAATTGTTTAAAAAAAAATTGTAGAATAAGACTTAATAAATAATGAAATTGAGATATATTACATTTTCTTAACGTTTTTTTATTTTTCTTTTCTAGGGGGGGGGAGGTGTAGGGCAATTGGAAAAGATGAATTGTCAATGGGACGATTAATGAATCGAAGTTGACAATTCATGACTCTATTTTGCTTAATATTTCTTCACTTTCAATGGCCTGGACTCAGATGGAAACTTTATATTAAGAAAATAAAATTGATTTGGCATGGAGATGGGGTCAGCCGAGACGAGACTTCTGCACATGCTCGGAAAATAACTGAGAAATAGAAAAATGATGCGGAAAAATGTGTGGATCAATATATCCTAGAAAAAAAAAATGATGGGATTATGAATGAAAGATGTGAGAAAGGAAGCCAAAAAGAAGCTGTATCTACAGAATATGTCAATAATATGAATATTGATATTATCAAAGAGAGATATTTTTCTTCTATGAAGTTAAAATACTTTTTAAATGCATATCAAGAGATTTCATTCATCTACATTTTTTTTTTTGTTTTGTTTGGTGGTGGTGGAAGACAATATTTCATTTTCATACATAAAAATGAATTTTTGTTGTTCACCAAATCACCGTATATAAAATTAATTTTAATTGTTCAAAGCGGTTAAGAAAAGGAAACGGTCATGATAGCACGATCGTTGATCGCTAAGCTTGCACATTTGAGTTTTAAGTTGAATGCAAAATAGTTTCGAAGAAGAGTCGGTTATCTGAGGAAAAATAGCTGCATACGGTTATAAAGATAGGGACCCAACCAAATCCTGCTGAGTCAAGTGGAGAGAGGGAGAGTAAAAAAAAAAAGAAAATGCTAAGGATAAGACTCGCTTAATTGTTCTTGAAAATAGGCCGATTTTAAGGATCATGAGGGCTTGAAATCCAAATAAACTCCCATTCAGATCAACTTGAAACATTCTTGAGTTGGACAAGAAGAACACCATTCTCCTTCCTTTTCTCTCTTTCTCAGTGTTCGGGAGAAACTACTCTTTAATTAATTTAGTTATATATATATATATATATTCGTGAAAAGGTTGATTTATGTTAAAGGACTGAATGTTTATGTTTTGAATAAATCCTGGCAAGAAATTACCATAAACTAGGGGATACTAAACGTACGTAAAGGCATGATATTTTATTTTATAAAAGAAAATTTAAATTAAAAATAAATAAACAAGTAACTACTGAAAAAGTAAACTTGTTTAGTTATTATCATAAATGAGGTGTGAAAGAGAGATTTTAATGTTTTTTTTTATATGTGAGGAAAAATTGTAATAAATAAAAATTCATAAAAAATAAAAATGTGTCTGTAAAGCAGTGATTCTCAAACTTTTTTTTTTTACAGGGGCACACTTTTAACGGTTTAAAAATTTGGCGGCACACAAAGAAAAAGATAAGTGTAAAAGTTTACCATATTGAAAAAGTGTTTTTTTTTTAGAATATTGAAAAAGTGTTTTTTTTTAGAACCAAATTGAAAAAAATTAGAAAAAAAGTCGGAAATGTTTAAGAACCTCTTTACATTTATAATAATTTGGCAGCACATTTTGATAATCTCGCGGCTCACAAAAGTGCCGCTGCACATAGGTTGAGAATCATCTCTGTAAAGGAACAAAATTTTTATCAAAAATATAAGAATACAAAAATCATAGTATATTATTTTATTTTGAAAATGTTTATATATATATCAAACATTTTATTACCTAATGTCAATGATTAAAATTAGTTCTGGTCGATTTATTAAATTTTTTCGCGTGGCCCCTCTACAGCTATTCCAATTAATTTTGTGTAAGCAAATCTTAAAGGCCTAGAATGGACACTGGCCCGAGATCCTTTTGGACCACTACGGTTTTACGTACTTAACAAATACTGACCTATCCAGCGCTACAAGGTACGACGGTTTTCCGTATTAGGACCTAGCAAGACTATCGATATGAATGGCTCTCCTGGACTATCCAAAAACTTTTTTCGCTTGGGATTGTCGTAGTAGATCTATTTTTCATCGACAGTCAAAATACCCACAGAAAACTCTTCTTATTTTGACTGGCAAGCAATGAAATGTTTTCAAATGTAATTTTCCGTCAATTCGTGTGGTAGCCATTTTCCCTCTTTTCGGATCTTTCCATTGTATGTAAACGTCTCGAAACAGTTGATTCATCAACTATTAAGGTGTCTTTTGAAGTTAGAGCTGGGTTCTCGTCCAATAGTTCTTTGTCTTTGACATCAAAATCACGACTTTTAAATCGTTAAAATCTAAACCAGCAATTGGGATATGACGGAACAGCATCACCATAAGTTTCTACAAGAGTTTGATGGGGTTCAACTGCAGATTTCTTTAAATCAAATAACAAAAGTAATAAACGTTGAAAAAGCGTTCCAATGTCTATATACACTGAATAACTCAAAAATACTAAATAAAAAACTGTTATTTTATGTAGAGGAATGTCAAAACCATCGAATTTAATAGTTAGTTTGTTTGTATTGATACTTCGCATCTTAAACCAATGACGGTGATCAAAATACATGTACCTATTATATAAAAAATATGATTTTGATAAAATAAAGTAGCAATATAAAGATTTAAATGAGACATTTAATTTATCTTTATAAATATCTAAACTAAAGAAGAGAGTCTAAACGTGCTTGATTAAATGAGCCAGGACAAGTGGACTGAATTGAAAAAAGGGAGATGATATAAAAATAAAAAATAAAAAAAAATAAAAAATACCAGTTAAATACTTAAAAAATAAAGATGAAGCAAATTATTCAAAAGGTTTATGTCATCAGAATACAAATGAAATAATAATCTAAAATAAAAATAAATAAATAAAAAATGAAGTTATTTGAAGAAATTAAATGAAAAATCTTGTGAAATTGTGTTCTCTTTTTCTTATCAAATAAATTCATGAACATTAAATAAATTAAAAAATGAGTTGTGGTCAGGCACAGAACCGACCGACGATTTGAAATAAATTAATTTCCAAACAAAATTATATATATATATATATATATAATATTTTTCAAACTTGAATTAAATTATATTATCTTGGTTTTTATTTGTAGTTTAATTACTCAATTATTAATTATTACTATATTTTAAGTGAAAAATTTCCGACAATGAATATATTAATATTTTGAAAACTACCACTTCAGGTTTTCGGATAGACACCAAAAGTTGATGAATTCATGCTACTGATGCATTTAGTAAATATACCAAATTTTATTAAAATCCGTTGAACCATTCGAGCTTTACACGTCTATACGGACTCACAATGGACAGACGGACAGTCATGATGCTAAAAATACTTTTTTCTGTTAACAAAATGGATGATTCGTGGAGATATGTAAAAATCTTCACATGTAAAATTCGGTGTGATAACAATCCTTCCCTTCCTATCGTCGGTTTGTAAAAAAACACTATATCTGATATTTTTGTATGGTACATTTTTTTTTAAATTCCTCTGAAAAATTTAAAAAAAAAATTAGCTAGCCAATTAATATTTACAATAATTCTACGATATTTCATAGATCTCTACTTTCAAATTCAATTGCCTCCTTCTTTTTTTGTTATTTAGAACTAGAAGAATAAATCATTTTATTAAAGATTTTATCGCAAACCCAATTTGGCGATTAAAACGAATGCCAAGAATTTTTCGATATTTAAAAAATTGGCTCAAACCAATTTATTGTTATTTTGTTCAATTGTATAAAATGCTATATATATATATAGATAGATATATAAGTAATAAAAAAATATCAGTAGAACAATTATTTATTGAAAATCTATAATTAAACAACGAAACTTTCTTAATTATCAATATTTTATATTTTTATTATTATTTGATTTATTTGTATATTGATTTATTATTTATTATTCTTACAATTTAAAATAATAGAAACAGTATAAAATGGTCTCAATATTTTCGTTGAGCTGAAACAGGTCTGCAATAGAATCCAATTTTAATTAAATACAAAGAACATGAAACTACGCCTGTTTAACGTTTAATTGATCTCAAATGGTTTAAATAGATTCGTCAAATAACTAATTTGAGGGGACAAAATATCGATTACTGACAAATAATTATTTAGAACAATAATTCTTATGGAATAAATGTAATTTAATTAATTATGTATTAATGCATCGAAAGATAAGAATATGATATAATATATATTTCGTGATTTGATTACAAAATATTATTAAAATAAATATTTTTAATTTTATTTTATTTACAATATTTTGTATTTAAGGAAGCGCTGTCCGGCGTTGCCCGATGCCATTTTGTTTTATTATTAAAATTCCTTTTTTAAATTAAGAAAAAACTAACAAAGATGATTTTTCCCGAGGCTGAAACCAATACAGATCGATTTTTCTGTATAAAAATTATCTATGGAGTGAATTTCATAAAAAAAAAATCTTTAGGGCGGTTTAATATATCAAAATATAAATATATAATATATACAATTTTTGCTAGTATAATAAGATAAGATATCATTTTAATAAGATGAAATAGAAATCTAAATGAAACCATAAATATATCAATTTTAATTAAATTTTCAGTAAGATTATAAAGAATGTTGATTCGTAATTATAAAATATTTTGAAAATCAGATTAATCTTATAGTAACTTATTAGTATTCTATTAACTATAAAGAAACATTTAAAAAGCTTATAAAAACAATGCTGTTATGCGGACGAGGTTGTGCAAATAGGCATTATTTTCTTAATTAAAATTAGAAAATTTAGTAGTATGTTTTTGAGTTTTCGCTTAAACGCCAATATGCATTCAAAGAATTCCACTTAACTCTTTATATATATAAAAGTTTATATAGAAGAGTTAAAAGAATGTAAGAGAAAAAGTGAGGGAGGATGTAATTGCATTTAAAGAAAATGTAATTAAACGTCATTTTATATAAGAAAAATGAGTAAGGAAGAAATTTGTCTAATAGATTTGATAGAGGAGTTTTTTGTTTATGAACTTGCAAGGTTATAAAACAAAAAGATTGTCCGCTTTGGTGTGTATGGTGATGGTGGTGGTGATGGTATTGGAGGAGTAGGAGGGGGGATGAAAATAATTCCTCTATCCTAGTTGAAATCGAGCAAGGAAGTTAAAAAAAAAAAAATCCGCCCCCAAGTGATTTCCATCCTCTGAATATATCAACCCATCTAACATCGTAGTCGGAAATCATTTCTGATCCTCAGTCACTTTGTCTATATTTACTATCCAAGTTAACTTTCGTTTGAAGATCCTTAATTCACTTTGGAAGGTGATGTCCTGGACCAACAAATTGTGTTTGGGCTCCAACCTCCCACACCCCCCACCCTTTTACCAATCCTTCTACAACCCGTCCGTTGTCCTTTATTCGGAACCGGCTCTAACCTCTTGGGAAAGACTTTCGGCTCCTTGAACATTTGGTTGTTTTCACGACAAAATATCCAACTTATTTTCTCATTTGAAATATAAAATTGAGTTGGTTATGTTTTACACTTCAAGAAGAAAGGAAAACAAAAAAAAAATACCTTCCAAAAACAACAACAACAACAACACTTCATGTTGTAGGCAATTAAATAAATTGCTTTTCTATCTAACTCCCTATATATAAATAAATATAAACATTCATCTACTAAATTTCAGAACTTCTCTCAGTTGAGAAATCTAATATTAAATACTTCAATTTTTTTTTTATCTAAAACATTAATTTTAAACTTTTTATTATTAATTTACTCTAGTTATCTTAATAACAGGAGGGGAACGCGGGGGAACGTTTGAAGATCCTTAATTCCTTACTAAAACGCGTCCCAGTATCTTTTCATATCCCGACAACTCCCACTTAAATCTACTGTTAGAATTTCTTTTTTGGGTTGTAAATATTTTGTATAGTAAGAATAAGAAAAAATAAAAACTTATATGAAAAAAAAATAGTTTACTGAAAATAATACTTTTTTTTGCTCCCACTATGCGTTCCCTTACTTCTTATTTTACCAATACATCACTGCATATAATATTTAAAATACGATTTTTTTAAATATAAATTGTTGATTTATTCTGTTAATAATTATAATATTTAATATTTTTAATTCACTGAGTTGACTTAGATACTAAACTACTCAAATTGCACCACGGACAATCAGAGGATATCGGAGTGAACATGCTAGGTCAATGGAAATTATAATATACTCGTATGTATAGTGGTTTGCAATCGCACCAGGGAACATTGACCCATAAGCAGAGCATTGCCAATCATTGATGAATTAAATAATAAATGATTGACTAGATATTATAATAAGAAAGGTAATATTTTCAAAATTAGTGATAGAATCGATTTGAAATCTAAAAAGGGATGATTTGAAAAAATAAGATAAAATAAATAAATAAATATTAATGTATATGTATATATATGATATATTTTAACTTTCTTTTGTATTTTTATTATCTAAGGAATTAATTAATTAAAATAATACTAATAATAAAAAATAATATTCATAATATAATTAATTTAAATAATATTATATTAACATGTATAATTATTTATTAAAAATCTAAAGAATAAAATTATAAAAAATAAACAAATTGGAAGATTTGAACTCGGACAAAAGAATTACTATTCATAGTACAATCCGGTGCGACTATTTAATCAACTATTAAAAACATAGGAAAGAAATCCACTTGAAGGCTACGAAAATTCAGCCCATAAGCAATACATGGCAAAGACTTTATTCATTAAATATTGATTAAACAAAGAAAAATGATCATGGAAATAGTTATAATTCAAGAAATACAAGAATCAAAAATAATCTTGTATTGAGAGAAGAGATATGCAAAGAATAATCATTAAATATATTGAATCAAAAGATACGACGTCATCAACATGGCAGCCGAAATCACATTGCATCTGTCAAAATTCAATAATTAATATTTAATTAAGGAAGCATCATAAAATTATATAATGCTAGTGAAAATGAATCTACATTGAATAACGAGTATTTTGATATGCGTTTTATATATTGTTATCAGAAAATGTTTATTTCAAGTGTAAACATGATACCAAATAAAAATTAATTATAATTTTCATTTATATTTCACTAAAAATCCATTTTATTGAAAATCTGGCGAAAATTCTGTTGTATCTTTTTACTTTTATTCATTTTTTATGAAATTTTGTTATTAATTTGTATAAACTGAATCCAATTGAATAGAAGTGTTTCTGCTAATTCTCCAAAGAGTTCAATAAATAGGAGTTCCAAATTTTCTAATAGCATGAAGCGTTGAGAGGTGGGTCCTCTCAGAGGCAGTTATAACATATGTCTCACTCGTAAATAAAGGGTTTTGCTAATCGAAAGATTGACGTAATCTGGATATATTTGAATGAACCCCCGAAGGGGGTTCATTCAAATATATATAGGAGGCTCTTCTCAGAGCCTCCTTAAGAATGAAGATTTAGATTTTTTTTTCTTTTATAATGAATCTATGATAGGTATTCTCCTTCATCCAAATAAAATGAATTTTTTTTATCAAATAAAGGGAGGATAGTAAGGAAATAGATATATCAAGGAATCTATTGGTAAAAGACATGATTCCTCCAAGGGAGACGACGGGAAAGAAATCATGAGCTCACGTGAGGGCAGGGGCGCCAATCCCTGAAGTAGAAATCTTTTCTATCGGTATTTCAGAAAAGAAACCACCCGTTACCCTTCAGAATGTTTCGATGTACTCAAATTCATTTACAATTTTATCCATCTTATTCAACTTATCAGTGTCTATTGATTTGTTTTCTGATTATTATATTTTTAATATTATATAGAGTTTTATTATATAGAATTATAATTCAAATATTATTACTTATAATTTTTAGTTATTGAAGACCTATTTTTATATGCCTTATAATTTTAATCCTTCAATGTAGTAAGGAAATAGATATATCAACGAATCTAATGGTAAAAGACAAGAACTTATATAGAAAAAATAGTTTGCTGAAAATAGGACTTTTTTTGCTCCCTCTATGCGTTCCCTTACTTCTTATTTTACCAATACATCACTGCTTAATAATTATATATTTATTATAAATTTAACGTTATATATATAAGAATAAAATATAAATATTATCACCATTTTTTTATTCTTTTTTTATTTTGATATTTTCAAATATTTCTTTACGTTTTACTCTCCTCTTAACCAATATAAATAATCATCTTTGCTAAGAGTGGAATCTCGTGGAATATACAAATTTGTAGTGTGTTTTTTTATAAATCTTAAAATCTTACTGTAATCTTCAACTTCATTATATATATATATATCTTTTTTCAATTCCTTTATAACAATATGTAATAAATAATTATTAGATATTTCATTTAAAATATAAATATACAAATCAATAAATACTTAAATTTATAGTGGTTATCCTGGATTCAAACATATACATATATTATTCTTCATAAGTTTATATTATTTTTTAATTAAATAATATTTACACTCTCTTATATACATATATTATATTTATTTTCATTCAATAAGGATCAAATTGTCATAATTGGTTTACCTGGATCAACAAATTTTGATTGGAATTGATTTAAATAATCATTGTGACGGGTCTGCAACAGGTCTTTTGTAGGATGTAATAAATAAAATAACAATTTCTATAAATATTTTGATTCGTATTTTCCTATTTAATTTTTATTTCTTATTTTGACATCTTCCATTTTATTTCTGTAATATCAGAATTTTTTAAAAATGTATGAAGTTTGATAAATATTTGTAGATTTTACATAAATACTTGAAATTAAATGAGATTATCTTCTTAATTTTTATAGAATACTATTTGATTTTAAGTATTCAGTTGTTTGAACCTTATGTTATATGATAGTAGAAAGATAATCTCAAGTTGAACCTGTTTGTTGAACTTTAGTTTCTACTAAGATTCCATCTTCCACTTCTCAATAGTCTTATCTCGCTGATTGTGATATTTAGATCTTCATTGAGAGCTTTCAACGAAGATGCTGGAGCCCATCAGGACATAAATTCCAAAATCTTGTTTTCTTGATTTTTTGATTTATGAATGTGTACATATAGATACAAAATCATTAAAATTTATATAAGTAGTTTCATTGAGTTAATATCTAGAAATTTTCGATTTGTCAAGTTAATAGAATTATTTTCTTCCATTTTCAAAATTTAAAACTAAAATTAGAGCGTATATTCACATTAAATAATCTTGATTAAAATACTCGGTGAAATTTCAAATTATTTGATATAACAACAATGCAACAATATATTAATTTACATTTCGGTTGTTACACCATCATCAGAAACCTAAAAAGTTAAGTAACTTTAAGGTTCCTGATGGTGGTGTAACAACCGAAATATGCATAAAGCAAATATATCATATAATTTGAAACATGATCGAGTCTCTTAAATATAACAAATTATTCATATTAAGGTTATATTTTTAACTTTTATTTTAGTTTATATCTATCTATCTATCTCTGTGGCTCTACGGAACTCGAAAGTTCTTGGCCGTAGCAACCACACTCCTCAAAGTATTCCTATTCTGAGCCACAACCTTCCAGTCCCTATCCTCTCCCATCTGTCTCACGTCCTTTCCTACATTATCCACACACCGTGTCCTTGGTCTTCCAAGCGGACGTTTCCCACTCGGTCTCCCTACCAATATATTTTTTGCCATTCTAACTTCTCCCATTTAAATTATAAACCAGTAATATATTAAAATCCCTCGGAGTCCTAACGATTAAATCAATGAATTTCATATTCACACCGATATTCCATATAAAAAAACTTAATTTATTAATAGAGCAGCAAGATTATTGTACAGGTAAAGGGATTTGAAAGACAACCTCATAAGTAGGATTCCCGTTTTATTGTCGTGGATTTAACATCCTTTACTTTTTTCTTTTTAAAAGAGTCAACAAATTAATAATCTACCGATAGTTAACATTTTAACAAACTTTGAAGTACCACAATGTCAAATTTTTTTTTACCTCTGAACTTAAAATATTCGATAAATTATATTTACATAAATATAGATATAATTTTATGAAAAATTAAAATATTGAACTTTATGACAATGAGAAGAATTATATATTTTTTTTTCTTTTTTTTAATAAGAAATGAATAAATCAATGATAACACCTTCTGCTGAATGACGATAAGAATTAGGTCTTCGAAACTTTCGAACGTTTAATGTAGAAAGTGTGTGTTATCTTTGCTTTCTTTCCATCTTTCTTATTCTTATATAACTTTAATCCGTGACTGAGGGGTTAGTTGAATAATTTCCTAAATAATCATTCCATTACGTTCCAATAGATTTGAAAATGATCACCCTTACTATACTACTAACATTCTGATACATAAAAATGTAGATAAGTAGATATTTCTGTTAATTAAATATCAATCATCATTCTAGAACAGTGGTCTTCAAACTGGGTTCTGCGGAACCCTGGGGTTCCGTGAACCAAGCCCAAGGGTTCCGTGACTATCATTATTTTTTACATTTTCTTTATATTCATAACTACACATATGTAAGTTTTTTAACATTATTTTTCTTTGGTATTATAATAAAAGTAAAATACCGTATAGCTCGAATATAACTAATTTTTTTTAAGTATTAATTTAATATTAATATTAATTCTATAGGGGTATAGGGTTCCGATAAAAAATATATTACCGTAAAGAGTTCCGCGACTCCAGAAAGTTTGAAGACCACTGTTCTAGAACTACAAAAAGTAAAGAAAAAAATTTGGGTTCAAGCGAATTTGACTGTTTTATGATTACGGTTTTTGTAGAAACGAGTAATTAGCTCAGGCCAAGTTGATTCAACGGGGTTCGAACTTGTAACTTAAACATTTGAATTCCTCTATGATAGCTTAAGTTATGCTAGCAACATTCTACAATTCTAGATTTTTTAACTAATTCATCATACACAAATACATAAATTAAATTGGGATTATGTTTATACATAAATGGATTAGGAATCAACGGGCATCAAACAGAAAACTGGAAGGATTAGTGAAATTTTCTTGTTTTTCACAACTTTCAAAGTTTTTTTCATATTTCATTGAAGTACATTATATATATGTATATATGAATAGATAGATAGATATTAAAAAGTCCTGAAGAGGGGTCCGGATATGGGACCGAAACGTCGACTCCTAATTCATTTTTATAATAAGAGAATATCAGTATAAAACTTTAAAATATAAATTTTGGTATCTAAACAATATAGTAAATTTTTATAAATTACAATTTAATTTAATGTTATTTATTATTGAGGTACAGATTAACGCTTATAACTGATTATTATAACATGCGGCGTTCTCACTTAGTCCATTTTTTCTTATAATAATATTATTAAGAAACTAAATTAACAGCGGCTCAGTCTTGTAAGAGCTACATTTTAATCAATTTTGTGACACTATTCTCGTATGATAAATTTTCATATTATACTTTTAAGAAAAAATTATTATCATAAAAAATGAAATTTAACCCTTGGGACTCTTTGAAACATTTTAATATATTATATAAACTAATATTAAAGTTAAAAATATAACCATAATAAGAATAATTTGTTATATTAAAGACATTCGATCATGTTTCAAATTATTTGATATATATATATGCCTTGCGTAATTTGGTTATTACCTCATCAACGAAAGCGCTTTTCTTCTCAAATGAATCTAATTTATGATAATGGTGTAACAACCGAAATGTGTATATGAATTTGAAGCTCAACCGAATATAATAGATAAGTTAAAAATATATAAAATAAATTTTTATAATAAAGTTATTGATTCGATGAGATATTTTTTATACGCCATTTCGGTTATTACACCAAATATCAGAATTGAATTGATTCAATTGAGAAGAAGAAAATTAAATCAAATTGGTGTAATAATTGAAATGAGCATAAATTAAATAAATCAAGCCACTTTAATTAAACAAGTTTATATAATATATGATTATATATTGATGTTCTACTAATAACGATATCGTTTTTTATTGAAATCTGATATTCTCAATAAATTCAATTTCAATAGCAATATATATAGGTATAGGTAAATAAACGTGAGTTTATAAATTAAAATATTGTTTTATATAGATGCGATAATATATATTAATATGTTTTATTTATTTGAATAAATTAGTAGTTGCACATGAAAAATTAAAGGTGATTAAAAATAATATAAAGAAAAAAAAAGCTGGAGTGTCTCCACTCGACTATCTCGCAATTTGAATAGGATTAGATAACATATATTATATTTAAATTAAATTTAATTAATTAAATTATAAATTAAAATCAATAAATAATATTTTTGAAACCAGCGCGTGTTTGGCTCTTTGTTGATGGCACCACGTCACGTGTTGGCACGTGATTTGTAGTGTTAATTACGGTACTTTAAGCTGAAATTCTATATATAGCAGTTTTATACAATCTTTAATCATATGAAATATTATCAAACATATATCTTTATTTTTAAGGTCACTTTAAAGAAAAAAATAAGCTGGAGTGTCTCTAAAAATTAAATCATAATATTATCTTCAATGTTCCCTTACCTTTTTCAGAAACGGAACGCGTTCCAGTACTTTTTCATGTCCTGACAACCCACTTAAATCTACTCTTAGAATTTCTTTTTATGTGTTCGTTAATATTTTGTATAGTAAGAATAAGAAATCAGCTGGAGTGTCTCCACTCGACTATCTCGCAATTTGAATTGGATTAAATAACATAATAAATTATATTTAAATTAAATTGAATGAATTATAAATTATAAATTAAAATTAATAAATAATATTTATTCAACCAGCGCGTGTTTGGCTATTTGTTGATTGCAACACGACACGTGCTGGCGCGTGAGATTTGCAAATTAAAAAATTAATTCCAGTACTTTCAGCGATTCATTCAAGCTGAAATTCTATATATAGCAGTTTTATACAATTTTTAATCATGTGAAAAATTATCAATCATGTATCTTAATTTTTACCTTCACTTTAGAGGAAAAAAAAAATCAAAACGTGGTAAATAATGACCCTCTCTTCTGGTTGAGCTACATTTCTCAAAAGTTAATAGAAAACTACGAATTTTGAATAATGTCTGTATACCAAATTTCATGATTCTAGCTCAAATCGTTTTTACGTAATCTTGTATTCATACACACACACACACATTTTTCTCAACCTTAGTGAAAATGACTCAGGGACCTTCAAAACGTATAAAACCATCAAAATCTCGACATCGAAAATTTTCGTGATTGCAATACTATCTCTACCGAGATAGTAAAAAGAAAAAGAAAGAAAAACAATGTTTTTTCGCATTTTCATATTTTTCAAATTGTTTTATTAAATATATATATATATATATATAGTGAAAAGTTGAAACTTTTTTTTATTTTCTTTTTGTCTTTCTTATCATGAAGTTTTGAAAAGCTGGCTGGTTGGCTCCATTACAATTCATATGCAAATACACCTGCCGATAAAGGGCGACAAGCTGTCAAAATGTTTTGTCCTATTAAATAGTAATCGGTTAAATTGAGATACCCCCATCCTTTGCATGAAATGAAATGATATTCATCAAATGGAAATTGATATAATTCTTCTCACTAGCCAGCCAATAGGCTTACTATTTTATCTCTACCATAAATAAATATATATATATATATATATATACGTATATATAGATAGATAGATAGATATAATATTGCTGGAATATATATATATATAGGTGTGGGGGGGAGGTGGGAACGTGAATTCGGTCCATACGCACATCTCACACGGAATTATTCAAACCATCGCCTATTAAGTGAACCTTCTCGACGTAAATTAAACGTTAGCGACTACCTTTTAAAAGATAATTTTGTACACTGAATTTAAATTACACTGTGTATAGAATATTAACTACTGATATTATGTTTGCCCTTTATTTATTATAGAATACTTTATAAGATATATTGTAATATATTATTCTACATCCCAGGCGATGAAGGATCCATCAGTAAAGAAAAATATTTTCTTTTTTTTTTATGTTTTATTATAATCACTATATATTTGATAAATTATTCATAGTTAATTTGAAAATTTTAAATAAGAATTTTGTATTTTTTTTACTAAACGAAATATAAATTATATAAATTAATTAATATTTTATTATAATTTATTAAAAGATGGTAATTGTTTACAAAACGGGAAGCTTCAGGGATTTGAATGAAACTTTGCCAGTGGATACCTTTTTTAATTCCAAAGAAAATTTCCTTATGCAATATTTCTCGGTCTCTTCTAGTTTACGAGATAAAAATTATTAAAATTTCACAGATAAACTAGTTATGAATGACCAGCCATTTAGTAATGTTTTATTGACTAATTCAATAATTTTCGTTTTTTTTTTCGATTCGATTTGGATATAGAAAAATTATTTAATTAATTATTTTTTTATTTTTCATATATCCAAAGCGAACTGAACCCCCCTCCCCCCAGAAAATTAGTGAACCCCTCTGCTGGCCAAATGAATAAAACATGGTAATTAAAAAGAATGTCAATGGATTTATATGCAAATTTTAATAATTTTTATCTCGGAAACTATAAGTGACCGAACCATTGCTAATTTAATAGTCATTTAGAGATAAAAAAGAACTCCACCCAATATTTATTTATATATATTGAAATTTTATTGGAATCGATAGTTATAGAAGCAAAAATTTTAACCAACAAATAAGAGAAGTCAATTTGTTTTCCTGAGGATATTCCCATCGAAACGTCAATAAAGAAAAGTAATCCATTTCTTAAATACTAAACTATAACCTAGTAAATAATACATACATTTAAAAACCTCATATATATATATATATATATATATATAATTTAAATTATAATACCCAAATATATACAAATAAAAAATATATATATATTATACTTATTTATAATTTTAAATAATATATTCTTTAATAGAATATATAATACTTATTATTTCATCTATTTAAACAAAAACATTTATTTAGTATATATGCAAGCTCTACATCTACTCTCATAGGAATAATATTAAAAATTATGCATCAATGAAAATATATAACTTAAATTGAAAAAATTTTCTGTGAAAACAAAATAAAACATCCATTTATTAATTTAAGCCCTATAATGTTTGAATGAGATCGGATAATTAATAAACAAGAAAATGGCTTTAACCGATAATGAGAAGTTATTGAAATAAAAAAAAAAAAAATTGTAAAAATCATGTATAAAAATCAGGGCCGGGCTAAAAGAATATCGCAGCCCGTGTGAAATTATTAATGATGAATTTAATTACTTCTTATTAAATAAATAAAAAAACAAAATTTCTATTTTATTGATACCATGAAAAATTATATCCCCCCTTTATATTTAATTTAATTCTTAAATCCTTATTATTTTTATAGAGGCGCCTGGTAGGGTGTTGTTTAACTGGGTAAGTTAAATAAAAATTATTTCAAAATATGTATAATGTAAATAATGTAAAACAATCTAAAAATAAAAATGTAAATGTATACTAATTACGAGCATGAGCCACCAATAGAATGTAAAAATTATTGTAAACCCTTTTTTATTATGTTACGAGATTTATCACAAATAAATAAAAATAAACATACTTTTTTAAACTAAACTAAACTTAATTGTTAGCCCAGTTCAAGTCCAGGGCCTGGCAATGTATTTTCTCTAGCTGGGGTTTATGGGACGTAATTAACCCATTCTCTGGGATCAAAATTGGAAAGATACTTGATAAAAAGTAGCGCCTCCGATCAAAAAAATCAAGGTAGAGGTTGATACGATCCGTTCTACTGATCATAGGACACCTAATTAATATACACAACTTGAACTCGGAGTCCTTGCGAAGGATGTACAAAAGTCAGAGTGTTTTTTTTATTATTATTATTATTTTATTAACACTCTTTAAATCGAAATATAAATTTATCACATTTATTTCAAATTAATTTAAAATTTAAAATTGAATTGAAATTTATTATGAATAATAATGACAAATAAATATTATATTTTAATTTCAATATTTCAACATTGCTATCTTCAGACTAATGATGTCAAATGAGACAGACACCGAATATTTTTTTTTTATATAAAATAGAATATTTATATCGTCTCTATTCTGAGTCACCTCCTTCCAATTTCTATTTTCTACCAATTCTCTTCAACTTATTTAAATATATGGTTTGCCCATTGAATTTTTGATCTACCCACCTGTTATTTCTTAATTAATTGATATTTAAAAAAAAAATTATTTTCTTTATCGGGATCTAAATCGATTACATATCTTATTCGGCAATAATTTGTAGTTTTATTAATTGATTTTAATTTAACCGCGAGGTTATAGTTACCGGTCCGCCGACTCGAGTTCGAGGGTTCAAACCTCGCCGAGTGCATCGATATATAAATATAAATATAAATAAAAATAATAAACAAATCTGAGAAAACTGGCTAAATTGAGATATATTCCGAAAAAGCCAAAAAAAACATTGATTTTATTTTGATTATATGAAGTTCTTCAACTTTATATATCTCGAAATCTTGTCCATAAGTTCATTGAACAAAAATCACTGTAAACTAATTTTCAAATTTGAATGGTTGATAGGTAACCTTGAGTAGAAATAGGATATACATACCTACCTTGATAAGAGTTACAGTATAATAGAGTTCAAGGTGACGCACGTGGCATTTTAAAAACAAAATCGATAAATTTTGCTTCTTTTTTGTTGTGTTGTGAAATGAAGTTTGCTTACCTGTAACAAAAAGAAAAAAATTTAATATAATATAATTATTCAAATGATCTGTTAACGGATTGGCATTCATTTTTTTCATTTAATATCACCGAGTTCGATTTTATTTTATTTTTTTTTTCCTTCTGATGAACTCATATATTTTCTATGCTATATATATTTCAAATATCAAATGGAAATGAAGCACAGAATAATTCTAGTGGCTCGAGTTAAATAAATTTTCGCGTTAGGACGATTTGTTTATTTTCGACAAATAAATGTCGGTTGGAGAAATAGCGAGTTTTAACGACATGTGGGGCGTTTATGTGGTTTCAAGAACGAGTTATGACGAACACGTGGCCGGGTCTCCGGGGGTTGCCTGGGCGCAGCTGGCGATTTGTTGGCGGCTCGCAATCGCAAAGGATCTGATCATAGTCGTAGAAACTTTACTATAGTATACACCAAGTAACATATCACAAGACATTACAAATCGCCATCAGTTGGAATTTTTATCGCACAAACAAGAAAAATCATTTTATTTATTTGTTTATTTTTTTTTATTTATTTATTTATTTATTTTTTTTAGTTCAAAGAGTTGAAAACAAAAGAGGTCTTTGTTTTTGATTTTTTTTTTTTTTCAAAAATAAATTTCTTCAATTAAATATTTTTATATTTTTTTTTTCTTCTAATGAAGAACTAATAGAAATGTTCCACAAAATGTATAAAATAAAGAAATTAACGTTTCATATTTTATTAAATAATTTAATTGACAGAGAGGTTTGAATTTCGGTCATTTACCCCAAAGTTTCATTCTCTCGGTCAAAAAATTAAAATTTTTTGTGACAAAATCTAATAAATAAATCATTATTTCATAAAATCACTGTTTTGAAAAAATCTAATCAGAAAATAAAATAAAACAATTGGCGACCGTGACAAAAAAAAAAATAAGTTGACCTGTGGCCAGGTCCGAACCGACCGACGGTTTGAAGTAAATTAATTTCCAGCTACAGAAACAATTTCAAATAATTTTAATATATCTATTAATGTAATAAAAAACAGATATGGATACATAAATAATAAATATGAACATTTTTAATTTTATTTTATTTATAATATATATGCAAGACCAGGCTGTGACGTCATGAATGGCTGGATGACGTCATATAATTTTAAATCAAGAAAAAACTAATAAATATGATTTTCCCGAGGATAAAACCAATACAAAGTGAATGATTCGTGGTGATATATAAAAAAATCTCCTCATGTGAAATTTGGTGTGAAAATAACCCTTCCCTTCCTATCGTCGATCGCTAATACTACCACTTCCGGTTTCCGGATTTGCACCAAAAGTTGATCGATTCATCCCACTGATGCATTAAGTAAATATACCAAATTTCATCAAAATCGGTTGAGCCGTTCAGGCTGTACACATCTATACGGACGGACGGACAGACGGACGGACAGACATCATGCTAAAAATACTTTTTTCTGTTTAGAAAATGCATGATTCGTGGAGATATGTAAAAATCTCCACATGTGAAATTTGGTGTGAAAACAATACCTCCCTTACTATCGTCGGTCGGTAATAATATTTATAAAAAAGAAATAATAAATTATATGCCAATTTAAAAAATACATATCGCAGAATAATAAAATTTAATTTTACTCTCTATTTACCCTATATAAAAAAAAAAATTGTTTCGAATGATAATATGAATGCTTTATAAATATACTTTTAGAATAATGTTAATAATAAAAAAAGAAAATTGATTTAAAGAGCCATTTCGTTTAATTGAATATTCTTCTAAGAATAAAAATATTTAATTTACGATATGTTGGTTCATGATACAAACAAATTTTATAATATTAAAAATGAACAACGTAAATCGTTTATATATATATATATATATTAATAATCAATTATAGTTATTATTTAAAATAAAAATAAATATACATATATCACTTGATGCGCATTTCGTAAGAAATGTCATCGTGAGAAGTTTTAATGTCAACGTTTGACCTCTTTGTCAAACTCCTCCCCTAGTAGGAAGAGCACCCCTAACGACATTCCGCGGCTGTTTATTTATTTCACAGCTAACCTTCCAACGAAGGTGATTTATGCAAAATGGGGGATGTATCCCATCCATAAATAACCTAATGACTATAGTCGAGGTCAACAACCCTCGACGACTTCAATCATGACAAACCTACTCCATAAGTCCATTTACATAAAAAATTAATTGTAATTTTTCATTTGAATATTATTTATGGACTTTGAATAAAAAAAAATTAAGATAATATAATATCGAATAGTGTTTATTAGTTTTATTGATTTATAATTTAGTTCTTAAATAGCATTTAAATTTTTTTAAAAGAATATTTCAGTATGTTTTTAATATTATATCTCGCCAGAGAAAATATTGCGATCAAGAAAATTTTCGATATCGAGATTTTGATGGTTTTATACGTTTTGAAGGTCCCTGAGTCATTTTCACTAAGGTTGAGAAAAATGTCTGTGTGTGTGTGTGTGTAGACAAGATTACCTCAAAAACGATTTGAGCTAAAATAATGAAATTGTTTACACGGGTATTATTCCAAATTCGTAGTTTTCTATCCACTTTTGAGAAATGTAGCTCATCCGGAAGTGGGTCATTACCATGTTTTCATTTTCTTTTTTCCTCTAAACTGACCGTAAAAATAAAGATATATGTTTGATAGTTTTTCACATGATTAAAAATTGTATAAAACTGCTATATATAGAATTTCAGCTTGATTGAACAGCTGAAAGTACCGGAATTAATTTTTTAACATGTTGACTGCAAATCACGCACCAGCACGTGATGTGGTGCCATCAACAAAGAGCCAAACACTCGCTGGTTTATTATATATTATTTATCGATTTTAATTTATAATTTAATTAATCAAATTTCATTTAAATATAATATATGTTAATTAATCCAATTCAAATTTGCGAGATAGTCGAGTGGAGACTCTCCTGATTTTTATTAATAATATAAGTTTTACATATTTTTATTATTTTTATATGTAATTAATTATCAACATGTTATACTATAATATTATAATAAATAATTATTAAGATGATAAGGTATATGATTCTATATTTGAAAACGCCCAATCAATTTCCATTTGGTGCTGAACTATTATAACTTTGATCATCAATCCATTAGATAAATTGAAAAAAAACAACATTTGTTAAGCTTTGAACGCGACCTATTTCAATCCATCATGGTTTTATGGTAACCTCAACTATTTCTGATTTTGAAGTCATAACAAGGTTATATTATTATTATTATTATTATTAATAATAATATTAATTTTAGATTTTTATAAACATGTGGAAGTGGATTAACAAAAAAAATTTAAAAAAATATAATATAATAATGTACTATTATAAAGTGAATTATTTAATTAAATAATAGATCTTATTTATTTATTTATTTATTTATATTAAAAAAATTCATTAAAAATAAATGAGTGAATTTTTTGTACGCATAAGTCAGGAAAATACCGAATTGAAAACAATCTGTACAATTAATCAACAGGTAGGGAGTTATCTTGGACAGGTGACCGTTGGGAAACACCCTTCTCTTTTTAACTTAGGGCTGATTGTGTCTTTTAATTTACAAAATTTATTTTTTAATTTAATTCACTGAGAAGAGATGGGTTGGAAATTAAAAAGTAAATAAATTTCAGATATTTTAAAAAACAAAACAAAAGAAAGATTTTAGAAATTCATTTTTTTTCAATATAGAATAACACAAGATTATCTATTATCTTTATCTTCTTCTATATACAAAAGGGTTTTGTCTGCACATTGCTCAGAATTTAAAATTTTTTGCATATCTTCCATTGGTGTATTGGGAGGGGAAAGTGGGAAACGACGTTCCCTTACCTTTTTTCAGAACGGGAACGCGTTTCAGTACTTTTTCTTTGTCCCGACAACTCCCACTTAAATCTACTGTTAGAATTTCTTTATTTGTGTTCGTTAATATTTTGTATTAGTATAGTATTAGTATAGTAAGTATAAGAAAAAATAAAAACTTATATGGAAAAAAATAGGACTTTTTTTTGCTCCCACTATGCGTTCCCTTACTTCTTATTTTAACAATACATTACTGATATCTTCACATTTCATGACCTCTAGAATACAAAAATGACTTTAGAATGTCTATCTGTCCGGAAAATTATGATGTTATAGACTGAAAATGGGCTAAACCGATATCTATGTTATTACATCACAATGTTGTTATTTTGCTCTATTTGAACATAGACTATGATTTTTAATATCGAATCAATAACAGCAGAAATTAATTTTTAAAAAAATAATACTCTGTGTTGTTCATTTAGAGCCTCCACAGGCTCAGTGAATGTGTTACGATTTATTTCCGACAATGAATATAAAATTAATAATTCTAGCAATTCTCAAAAAGAATTATTACACTATTTAAATTTATATTCACATATTCAAATATCATCACAATTATTTAATTTATTCTAAAAATTCACATTTTAATTAATTTTATAAAATATTTAGATCACCTATTGATCATAAGATGAAAATAAAATATTTTGAAATATAAAACGCGGTGTATTTTTAATAACTTTCCTTTAACCTTTTTAATTTTATTATTAATTTCCATTTCCATTTATAGATTGAAAATTGTTTTAAAAGAAAAGTTTTCAAGTTGGATTTACAAATAAGATGATGATTATTATTATTTTTTGGATTTTAGTGGTATATTATAGATTAAGGCTATCCATGTCACTTATCAATCATCCTTTCTATTTATATAAATCATCTTTATTTTCATTCTTAATGATATTCTACTGAGAAACTCAATTATGGTGAATAGTTTTATCTTCAACTACACTAAACTGCATCCTATCAATAAGAGTGTTGATGGTTTAATTTTAATTTAGGACATTTAAATATGGGCAAAACTGCTCAATTAAAATCTCAAAAATTGACAGCACATTGCGATTATGATTGACATTTCAAAACATGATAGATAATAGGGATTCGAATTAAACATATGATAATTTTAATAACAAAAAACAAGATTAAATTTCGAAATGCAATATAAATTAAAATAAAATTACGAATTTAAATTTTATACGGTAGGAGATGTGAATAAAGTTGATTGATATTGTACTTTTATTATAATATATATATATATATATATAATCAATCATGTGAATACAAAAAAAAGTATTTTAAAAGATTAGGGAGGGATTCATTTTATTTATTTAATTTATATTTGCAAATGAGAAATTTATTTATCTAGCTATGTGGTTTAATTTTATAAATTACAGATTGGTTTGAATTATCGTTAATTTATTTTATTGGATGTGCTACAATTTCCTGTGTGTATTAATTTATTACTTAATTAAATATTCTCTACCGATACCGGATTGTTCATAGTGTCTAAATATCTAATTTGGTTACGATTGGATGAAAAATTACAAAATTTTGCTCATTGAAATGGAAAGCGGGTAAACATGAAGAGGAGAGCACATCAAAATGTTGGTTATCTACTTTGCACCAGTCGAAACGAATTTTAGCCAACCTTCGAATAATTTAGTATTTTCTTTGTTTAGATTAAATTATGTTTAATCATATATATATAAATATACAATAGTTATTTTATTTTTAATTTTTATCTCTTTGAATTACTTATTTATTATTTGCCTATATTATATATACATATATATATATATATATATATATAATTTTGCATTAATTTAATAATATTATAAAAATAATATTTAATTTTTTATTTAATTATTTGATTTTATTTGAAAATCAAGCTTGTTAACTTTCGCTTTGCTGAAACAAGAATGAATTGAAATATTGAATCTTGACACCATTTTATTTCAATTGAATTTATTTTTATTCTTATTTCCAACCATCCAAGAACGACATAAAATAGAAAATCTTTTATTTTATGATGGTTTGTTGTTCTTTTTTAATATGTGTTTTGGTTAATTTATTTAAGAAATAAATTGTATTCCTAAATAAAATAAATAATTGTGACTTAGGTGCAGAATCTGTGCGGCGTGAGAATATTCAAGGGAAAATATTATTTAAAATATATATATATTATAATTTATGAAATCGGCTCTTTAAAAGTTCAATTAATAGTCTAGAATCCAGAATATAGGTATATATACCTATATATATATATATATACATATATTAAATTATTATTTAATAGTGAAGTAAATTTGAGTTAGATCCCTCGACTTTAAAGAAATCATAAAATAATTTGATTTATAAAATTATTTTACAATTACTTTAGAGTACCTAAATTAATTGAAAATTTATAATATAATATTGAATCTATAATAAATTAAATAACTTCAAATAAATTTAAATTTTTCATTATTTTTACTTAATAATTCATTGTTTTTGAAACATTATATAGGTGTTTTGAAATATAACTAGGGCCGTTCTTATCACACACACACACACACACACACACAATGGGCTATGAACCAATTAGTTCCTGAGGACCCGGGCATTACAATTTTTAAATGCGTTTTTTTAATATTTTATAGCAGTTATAATGAAAATTATTTTGTCAAATAAAGTTCCCGTTAATTCAGATATAATTTTTATTTTAAGCAAATTTAAAAATTCCTCATCTTTACGTTTGTGGCGCCCCTTAAGTTACGGCGCCCCTGGGCTGTAGCCCAAACAGCCTTGTATGTGGTCCTGAATATAACTAATTACTTTTAAAACAATAAATTTAACTGGCAGCTGACATTTCACAAATGATTTAAAAAAAAAAAATAAAACAACCAAACAAGTTCAATAATTATTTTGATTTTATTAGAAGATAATAATATTAATTACGAAAAAATTGATAGAAGAGTTTTTTTTATATTTTTATGAATTTTTTTTTTCGCTAGAGAAAAATGAATTGTGGTTATGCAATGAAGGTGTATACAAGGTCAATTATTACGAATATAACATTATATAGAACAGAAGGGTTGGAAGTTGGAGAACACGAAAGGGCCATTAGGCTAATACAAGATAATAAATTTGTTTTTTTTTTCCATCCCACTCGGAAGCCGCAGTGAACATAATATTAGAATGTAAAACTTTTTGACTACAAATAAAAATTATTTGTTTGGGCTGAATGAAAATTATTTTAACGAGAAGGCAAGACCATTGAAAATTCATTAATTCTTTTTATTTTATTTTATTATACTTAATTTTTTTTAAGTTTTTTGTTTTTCTAAAATAAAAATAAAAAACACAGAGACAAAAAAAAAATAATGGAAATTCTTTGGGTTTTTGTATAAATTCAAACAAAAAAAAAAAAAAAAAAAAAACAAATAAAAAAAAGGCACAAGTGGTAATTTAAATTAGATTCATATCTTTTTTCAAGCTTAGAAAAACTGAAAATTAATTGAAGATAATCCGAAAAAGAATCCCTTTAAAAAAATTAAATGAAAAGTATTATTTTTTGTTTTTTTATTTTTGTATTAATTCTTTCATTAGACTCAGAGCTAGTTAACACATTTTTTTTGCTTCCTATTGAGTTGGGTGAAAATATATATATATAGTAAGTATAGAAATCTATAAAATATATGGTTCATATTTTAAAAGCCACTAGCTCTCCACGTTGGTTCATATATCAGTTTCAGCCGGTTCCGGTAGGCTAAATCTACAATTTAGGGATAGAGGTTTAGCCATTTGTATTGAATTCAGGAGAGAGGAATAAATGTCGGCTGTTGTTGGTTGGTGCCATGAACTTACAAACTACAGAATGACAATGAATTTCAAGTTATTTTACAAACACAATTGACAGACAATTTTTTTTTTAAATTATTTATTTTTTATTTTAAATAATTACCCACTTGACTTATAAATACCACAATTATCAAATTATCATAATATCTCTCTATTTTATGTCCAAAACCAAAAATAAAAATAGTATAAATTAATTTCACAAATATTCTATAAATTTCAAATAATATTAATATTTTATCTCAAAATAAATGAAAGCACAAGAAATAATAATAAAAAAGTGATTCACAACCTTTTTTACTGCGGCACACTTTTAATGGTTTAAAAATTTTCGGCACACAAAGAAAAGATGTGTAAAAGTTTGCCATATTGAAAAAAAGTGGTCCCGAAAACGGTTTACCTTTTTTTAGAACCAAATTGAAAATATTTAGAAAAAAGTCGGAAATGTTTAAGAACTTAGTCCCAAAAACTTTCTTTTTTTTAGAAACAAATTGAAAAATTTTTAAAAAAAAGTTTAAGAGCCTCGTAATCTCGCGACACATTAAAGGTTGAGAATCACTGTAATAAAATGCCGACCTTTTAAAGATTCCGCCATTTCAGAATGTTTAATTTCACTACAACAAGCCTATGCAATAATCTCTATTTGTAATCTGATCAGGTATTGTAATAAAAATATTCCACTGAATTAATGTTTCCTATTCGAATTCGTTAATCATCCCAAATGCCTATGGAAGTTCGATCAGCTTTACTTTGTTCAAACTATGCTGTTGTGTAAATATTAAAGTTTCTATAGCGAATGATTTTTGTTTGTTGACTGATCAAACATTGAATTGAAATGATAGATAATATTTAAAATCATTACTTATTGAAAATTTAAAACATGTTTACATTTAGGATCAGAACGAGTAAATATGAGGTGTAGATTTGACAAATAAATTCAATAAACGATTCAACTTAGGAAGTTAATTTTATTTTTCGACTATACTCAATATCCTAAATCTTATATTTGATATCCTATATATCTTTTAATGAAATTTATTCTATATATTAGTGAAATTTAAATTTTTTTCTTATATGAATTCATTCAATTATGTAGGAAGTGAAAGTTACGGCAGAGGGACCCCCGAGAGATCACTTTGACTGGAGATATTGAGAGTGTCTGAATTGTGAAGTAATTTGTATATTTATTGTAAATAAACAGTTTTTAAAAAATCTATAAGCTTTTATTGCAAAGCCCATAGAAGAAGCCTTCCTCTGTAGCTCATTAGAAAATTTACCCCTAGACACCGAACCGATCCCCTCCACATCCTCTACATTAATTTGGTCGTTCGTTCGTGATCAAAATACTCCTACATTTATCTTAGCAGAAATCAATGCGAAATAAATTTGACTTTTTTCTTCATTTATTTATTTGTCTATTTAGTTTTTTATATTTATTTTCTTAATTACAGTATTATATATTATATTATATTATTCTCCATTTTTTTTTGTAAATTTTATGTGAATCTATTCTTTTGAATTTGTCATTCACGACTAGTATTATATATATTATTTGTTGGCTTTAGTCACATTTTCTGATCTAAAAAGGCCTCGTCGTGTTTTCAGATTTCAAATTCAGAAGGGGTAGCATCTTCCGGGAGACTATTAGTGGGATGGGATGAGCACCAACCGCGATTTACATTCGAATCTAAATAAGAAAATCCAGAATAGTAGAAAATAAATTAGAAACGGAATGGATAATAAAATATTGGAGTATATGTAAGAGATGGTAGATAATTTTTTATTCCTCTCGCTTTTGAAGTGAATTTGTTTCTGTTTTTTATTTTTTACATAATGAAATATTCATAAATTTTGTAAAAAAATGATTATTGGAACGAATTGATTTATTTGATTTGAAATGAATTGAATTATGTGGAATAATAATAATAATAATAATATATTACGTGTATCAAAATACTTACATTTAAGGCAATCAATATTCGCAAAAATAATAATTTTATTTGCTTATAATATCAGAATAATTAATTGAATGGATAAAATAATTATAATAATAATAAATAAAAAAAAATAATATATATGTATAAATCACCTAAAAGTATTTCTTTTCATTCCTATTTTGATTAAATACAATCTAAGTAAAATTTATAATGCATAGTGAAATCAATTGTGTTAGGAAATTTTGCTTTTGTTTCCCTCGAAAGCTTATGGGGATTATGCTCATTCAATTTTAAAAATAACAATAAAAAGAGAATGCTTAATGCGATAATAAGTTATTATAAAAGAAATTGTAAAATTAGATAATATATTAAATATTATTATATCATAATTTGAGGAAATATTCAAGGTATATTTAATAAAAATAATGAACTAATTCTAATATGTGAATTCAGTTAAAATATTTACCATAGCTATTCAGAACAAATGATATAATTTAATTCAAAAATCTCATATCCACATTTTATTTTTGGTTTCATTTTGTGGATTGATTTATTATCCAATTTTTAATTATAGTCTTTAAATTAATTATCATGAGTAAATTAAATTATATTAAATTCAATTTATATGGGAATCATTTTTTCTTGTTTATTGATTCTTTAGATATTCATTTATATATATATATATATATATATATATATATATATATATATATATAATATAATAAATAATTGGGGTACTCTAGGTATTAAACATTTCTATATTGGAGAATTTATTTCATCTCGTGCATCAAACTGACAGAAGTGGACATGTAATTATTCAAATGTTCGTTCTTCTAGGCTAAATATATAAAGGACAAAATTAACCTCAAAATGACGATGTATTGTTCACTGAAAAGAGATAGTGGCTGACCATTCAACAAGTGTTGAGGTTTTAGCGCTTGAGTTCCTTTTAAAGAATTGTTTGCACACAATGGCTCTATCAGAATCAGAACGGCTCTTCTGCCCTCACACAGATATGCACACATGCCTGCATTTATTTTAACGTTTCGCTAATTGGCAAGGCAAATGAAAATAACGTTTATTTCCACATGATAAATTTTCTACTCATTTGTTACTCGTTTTTGGTTTTGGTTTCTTTTTGTTTTTTTTTTTTTTTTTTTTTTTGTTTAAGAAGAAAAAGAAAAAACTCTTATGAGATATGAAGGTTTATCGAAAATATAATGGGTCAAATCCTTAACCAAAACCACAAATTTATATTTAGATCCATTTATTTTTCAAAATCTCTTCTTGTGATACTTCTGATGAAATCTTCTTCAAGTTTCAATTATTCTTATCCGATTCTATTTTTATCCAATTCCATTTTTTTCTTCCAGATTTACCTTTCTATTGTTAATTTACAGATCATTTTCTTATTAGTTTCACAAGAAATCCATTTATCTCGAGACACATGTACCACTCACTACAATTTTTAATATAAATAAAAACACATACAAATTTTACTCCTAGAATAATAATTGTTATGATATTATTAGTATATATCCGAGTGAGAGAAAGATGCCAACCGAGAAGGAACAGACAGTGAGACTTGAGATTGAAATCAAGAAGCGAAACTTAAGCTGAAAACTTTCCTTAAATTGAACTCTATTCTTGTTTCATTGTATTAAGAAAATACAAAGGAGGGATCTGAATGCGAATTACGAGATTGTTGATTAAAGGGGTCTCCGGGGAAAAATTGGCTTTTCAATATTAATTCCGTTAGCGGAAGGGAACAAAACGACCAGGTAGATAGTTCCTTACAAAGTAAGCCAACAAATTTACTAATAATATTATTAACAAGAGAAGATGTAGAGCTTGTCAGGCAAACTTTTAGCATTTTCTAGGTGGAAAAATATTTGATATAGTTATATGAATATATATATATATACAAATGAAAAAAATGTTAAAACTTTCAGTAATTTGTTTCAATTTAGATGTTTATACTTTATAAATAAATGGACCACTTTATTAAATGACCATTTTCGTTTTACTATTAGGGTTCGTGAGATAGAGAAACTAATTTATCAGATTAGAGAAAGTTTAAAATTCCACGGTCCACTTTAACAGATGTTCTTCTTCTTTTAGGTCATTAGAGATGGGATATCTTCTTTTTTTAAATAATAAATGTTACTATAAAATGATTTAAAAAACCAAATTGAAAATAATCATGAATGAAGAACAAAAGAAAATGTGGTATTGAATTGGAGTTTTAATTCTTTTTTTTTTTTTTATTTATTAATATTTTCTAAATTTTAAATACTAACAACAGATAAAAGCAAAATATCCATAAACTGAAATTATGCTGAAAATAATCTATTACTACTAAATTCAATTTTTTACTATCTCGCCAGATTTTGATGTTTTTATACGTTTTGAAGGTTCCTGAATCATTTTCATTAAGGTTGAGAAAAATGTCTGTCTGTGTGTGTGTGTGTGTATGTAGACAAGATTACGCAAAAACTGTTTGAGCTAGAATCATGAAATTTGGTATATGAGCATTATTCAAAATTCGTAGATTTCTATCAACTTTTGAGAAATGTAGTTCAACCGGAAGAAGGTCATTACCTACCACGTTTTCATTTTTTTTCCTCTAACCGTAAAAATAAAGATATATGTTTGATAATTTTTCACATGATTAAAAATTGTATAAAACTGCTATATATAGAATTTCAGCTTGATTGAATCGCTGAAAGTAAAGGAATTAATTTTTTAACACTGCAAATCTCACGCGCCAACACGTGACGTGGTGCCATCAACAAAGAGTCAAACATGCGTTGGTTATGTTAAAAATGTTAAATCTTATGATCGGATAGAATAAAATTTTAATTTTAATTTAATTTTCAAATATAGAAAAAAACTTGAATATCCAATTCAAATTTTTTATCTTACGTTTGTGCTTCTCATTCAATTTTAAAAATCTGAAGTTGATTGCTTGAAATTAAAAATCACATCTATTAAGGTTAGTGCCTCTAAAGAAATAATAAAGAATAATAATTTTAAACAAAAATAACTAACATATACTACACATTTAGTTATATTAACCCACCCGTTTTATTTTTAACTATATCTTCCCTTTAACTTTATTACAGGGAAAACAACTGAGGGAGAGTAGATAATTTTTATTATTCAATGGTGGTGGTTTGTCTTAGCTGGTCAAATCGCACGCCTCGTTGCACACTGAATCAAACCGCATTTCCGAGTCAAAGAGCGCAACTTAATACAAGTTATACGGGTTGGCCATCTGAGTACTCTAATGTCTGAGTGTTTTAAAATATATTTTCTGAAATTACTGTTCTAGGTAATTTTATTAATAAATAAATAACTACATAATATATAATACGAGAGACTAATAACGCATTTTAATTTTTTATCTTTAATGGTAAAAATAAACTAATTGGAATATAATTAATAAAAAAACAGCCAGACTTAATAATAATTCAGATTTCTGGTTAATTAACAGCGTATATAAAATCGGTTGTCAAAAGAGTAGAGGCGTTGTATGATCTGTACAGTGACTACTCTTAAACTTCTCACCTTGGCTTTCTTTATTTTTTTTTTATTTTATTTTAAGTAGCTTGACAATTTTGATCACGTAGACCTAGTGTACTTTGTACAAGATCTCAAAAGGAATTCTTATACCAAGATCCAAGATCAAAAACGTGTCCACTTAGTCAGACACGCTA
Source organism: Labia minor (assembly GCA_963082975.1). Lineage (NCBI taxonomy): Eukaryota > Metazoa > Arthropoda > Insecta > Dermaptera > Spongiphoridae > Labia > Labia minor. The sequence goes on from OY720348.1 coordinate 10,258,768, forward strand.
TTCACCACACACAAAATTTTTTTTTTTAAGATTTGTGTTATTCTAATTGATATTAAAATACTTGAAACCAATGTTGCACAATTGATTACGAATGATTTATCAATATTGATTAGAATATACCTCTATGTAAATGGTCGAAATGCTCTTGAGTCATATAATTAATTGTAGGTTTATCTTATGATGGATGGAAGAGGAAAGAGCGAACTATTCAGCTAGAAGGGCTGCTATGTGACCTGTTTTCCTATTCATTAACATTAACTAAATTATTGAAAAGGATTTGTACCATCAACCACCGATCAGTTCAATGACCGTGGAAATAAATTCATTAGTACGGCATATTAAACTTCATTGAACGTAAGCGATATTTCCTTACATTATATAATTAAAATGAATTCCTATTTGACAATTGATTTGATGGATGCATGGATCTGAACAAGAAAATATTAAAAGGATAAAGGATAACAAATGTAAAGCTTTTCTATTATATCAGATAAAGAAAAACGTAAAGTTCTTCGATCTGCTGAAAGTCTCAAGTAAGAAACCATTCTGGAAAGAGGAAAGAAAAAAACGCAGAAGGGGGTTGATGCATCGATAGAGCACTCACTATATGATACCGTTCACCAAGTCAATTGCCAAACTTGGGTAATCTGACAAGAAAGCATTGAATGATGTTCTTGAAAACTTCAACTATGCTATACATATATAAATTACACATAAAAAATAAAGTGGTTCATATAGTAGCCCTTTACATTTCCATCTATATGTAAAGTAATATTATAATAATTTATACATTTGCTTTTTTTTATAATTAATTTCTTATTTTAACTTTTTAATTTATTTATATGGAATGATTCAATGATTTCAATTTTTTATGAGCACCATTTTTTTCTGTAACTTGAACATCACCAAAAATTAAATCAGAATCTCATTATATAAGATAAAAATTAAAATATATAATGTTACTTTTTTTAAATACATAGTATATGCTATAAGGATAAAATTTTATTAGATTATATTTGTAAATTAATTTTAAAATTCGGAATCCATTTAATAAAATAAATAAAAGAATATAGGAAAGAAAATTAAAACACATATTTTTTTAAATTTTGAATGGATTTGTATAAAAGAAAATAGGATGATATTTACTAGCATCATATGATAGAATATAGTAAAAATAATAATATAATGCGCTCGTTGATATTGCTTAATTTGGTGCTCAACATTTTGGGTCCTCGTCCGGGACACGATGGATTCCCTTGATAAAAACAGAATAAGTTGTAAATAAATAAATAGAAAAAAAGAACTAGATAGACCATTTTTCGAATCCCATAACGAAGACGATAGAATTAAGTTTTTATTGAAATAATTAATAAATAGGGGAATAGACTGGCAAAGACCACTTTGAAGCATGCAAGAGTCTGGAGTGAGTGTCACGTGCCCTTGTTACGGATCACGCGAATCCCTTAAGTCACGCATCTGACGAACATATGTAATTTACTTATAAACAATATCGAAATAGAAATGGCGGTGTTAGATCGCTGTAGCTTGCCCAGGCATTAGTAGAGGTTAACGATTCATTGGCAACATGCGAGGTTCGAGTTACTCCCTTCCATTCAATTAACCATTTCATTACCAGCAGGCCGCACGATTAATTTCCCACCATGCGCCTCGCGACGAACATTTCTTTAACGATCCGAGCCCGGCTTCTACCGCTGGACCCAAAATACCAGCCATTCTATTCTTTTCTTGTTTTTCATTACGCAACACCCGTTATCGGAATTTACAATTCACTTATTTTGTTTATAATCATATCATATTCATATATATATATATATATATATATATATATATACATACCTATACAATAAACATTTATTGGAAAATTATAAAATACCATTAAATCGGCCGCAAATGTTGAGAAAAATAAATAACAACAAATCAAATTAAAAAATCACCACCATCCATTTCTTGATTTATTTCTTAAAAATATTCCGAGAAATATTCTATTTCCGATGAAAACAAATGATTAATGAATGTTGAAAATTAGTATAATGGCTACATTAGTGAAATAATAATTTATTTAAATGTTATAATAAATAAAAGGTTTTGATTAACGAGAGTAGTAGAATTTCAAAAATATGATTAAATGATATTGGTATAAATGAAACATAGAAATGAAAAAATCAAACAAATAAATAAATAATAATAGATATTATCATTCTAGCACAGAAAAAGAACATTAAGCGCCTCATCAATTTTAAAATTTATTATTTATAAAATAAATAAATTTAAAAAAAACAAACAACAAATTAAAAAAATAAAATTATTTACATATTATCATTATATTTTTATATCTATTTAAATTTATTAATTTATATAAGAAAGAAAGATGCAAAATAAATGATATCTATTAAAGCAGCGGTTCTCAACCTGGGGAGCGTGAGCACATTTTAGGGGGGGGGGGGGGGCGCGAGCATATCAATTCCCCGCAAACTTTTAAAAATTTTGTTGTAAAAAAAAGCTAATGATTTTGTGGCCAAACTTTTCAAACATTTCCGATTTTTTTTCAATTTTTTTCAAAATGGTTCTTAAAAAAAAATGTCAGATGATTTTGCGATACTCTGAAACAGGGGGGCGTGACCTCACAACAGTGTTCTAAGGGGGGCGCAGAGAACTCCTGTATTAAAGAACTAATAAATTAAAACTTATAAAATTCTATACTATTAACATATAATCATTTGAATATTTATTAAATTACTCTGTTTATTTCAATTATTAACAATAAATATAAATCAATACAATTTTGATATTTAAGTGAATATCTGATTAAAGTATTTGGTGACTGTAAAGGTGAGGCATAGCAAGATAAAATAAAAATCTGAAATATATATGATAAAATAAAAATCTGAAATATATATGATAAAATAAAAATCTGAAATATATATGATAAAATAAAAATCTGAAATATATATTTATATCTCTGAAAACGACTGGATTAAATAAATATTTATTATGTTCTTACTATCAATCCGATAAATTAACATAAGCCAGTGATAATCATTCAGATAATTATATTCGAGATTTAAATATACATTAATAAAGTAAAGAGCTCAATAGAGAGTATATGAGGGAGAGGGAGTGGGCGATTTCTATTAATCAGTCACTCGATGGATTGAAAATACAATATATGTTTCTAAATCAAATAGAAAATATTTATTTTCAAATGATGAATATCCATCAACGCAATAGAGACAGAATTTCATTTGTTTTTTGATTTTGACGTCAGGATATATTGTACTGTACTAGAGGTTGATTTTCATTTTTCCAAAAAAATAATATATATATATATATATATATATATATATTATGAAAATAAGAGTTAAAAAAATATATTTTATTTCATATTATATAGGAAAATTAAAAATATAGTATATATTCTCTTTTATTCAGTTTTTTTTTTAATTTTAAAATATGTTTGTAAACAAATTATAATTATTCTCTAAAATGTAATAATAATTAAATATATTTAAATAAAAATTTAAGATTAGAGAATATATTGGATGCCTGACTGTGCCCCATTGATGACGGCTCTATACAATTTCATGAAATCACAATTTTACGAATGAAAATAAATCAAGTATAAAAAATGATTAATGAGTGACACTAATGGACTTAACAATTTCCATCAACTCCCAATAATCATTAAATGAGTTTAAGGAAGTAAGTTATTTTTTAAAATTAATTTTTTTATTTTAGAAGCAAAAATATTATAGTGATTAATAAAAAAAAATATTTCTAAATGAATTTCATTAAATTGAATAAAAAATATAATAAAATTCGTTTTTGAGAAAAATATTTTATAAAAAAATTATAAAATCAGGGCAAGGTTCAAAAAAGAAAGAAAAAAAAAATCAAAAATGTTCAAAATAGGCCTTATATGTTCTCTTTTAGTTGAATTAAACGAAAATGAAGTCCACATGTTTAATTAACATATATAAAAGAAAAGCTTCCTGTTTTTATATGATATATACTATATACTACTTATAATTAATATAATTTTTAAATTATTATTAATATCTTTTTTCTCGTTTAAATTCAAAAGTTGAATTTAATAACTATCTTAAAATGTTATTTGCATTTTTTATGCTTATTATATATCAATTATGGAACATTTTCTAATTTAAATAAAGGAAAATTCATTAGCTTAATATTTATTTTTTTATTATTATTCGTATTTTTTATGATAGAGAGAACGCTCATATGGTACTCAAAAGCTAGGAATCAAATTAACATAGTTCACCATGCAGATGTCCTTTTCATCATCCAGAAATTTAATTTAATTATCTAATTACTCTCTTTAAATAAATTATCAATTGGCAAAGCCATTGACATCCGCCAAGAATATTTAATTGTATAAATTCACTCATACACATAGCGAAAATTCTAAAAAAAAACTTTTAAATAAATATAATTATATTCTTTTTAAATTTTATATCCATTATATATATATTCTTTTGTAAATATATAAATGTATTATATATATTAACTGCGGAGGGGCGTCCATATTTCACCTTACAAAATAATTTTAAATCCTAATCTAAATGTTCCTAACCTGAGTCAATTTTAACCCTCTCCTAATTCCCATTTTATGGCCTACTCACTATAACTACCACCAGTAATTTTCAAATTCATTTCCTATAAAAATGTATGTTAGTGTTTTTAAATTTAAGTGAAATTTTGAAATTATATTAATCGATGATTTATTATTATAACTTAAAAAAAAATTAAAGATCCATTTATTTAATATATTTACATTTTTACTCTACTGAAAGAAAAATATTTATATACTATTTTATTTTGAGTATTTTCGTAAATATTCACATATGTAATATTTAATTAGTGTTTACATTTGTTTTGTTGATAATTTTGAAATTTAAATTTTACATTATAAATATTTTGGTTGTAGATGTCTTTGATCAAATATATAATGAAATTATTATATTTAATTTAAGTACATTTATAACCATTAATTAGAATGAAAATCTTATGAAAATATGGAAATATTTCATTTGTTCCCAAAAAGGAGAAAGATAGAAAATACCAAACCTGTATCAATATTCTTAATGAATAGAACAGTGATTCGCAACCTTTTTTTTTACCGCGGCACACTTTTAACGGTTTAAAAATTTGGCGGCACACAAAGAAAATGATAAGTGTAATAATCATACTTAGAGCCATATTGAAAAATCGAAAATGTTTAAGAGCCTGATCGCAAAAACATTTTACCGTTTTTTTTTACATACATATAAAATAAATGAGTACTTTTTCTTAATTTGAACTTTACATTTGTAAAATTTGGCGGCACATTTTGAAAATCTCGCGGCACACAAAAGTGTGGTTGAGAATCACTGGAATAGAATAAATAAATTCATTTTCTTGGAAACAAACTTCTTATTAACATTTTCTCGTTCATTCAAGCCATTAAAGGATACAATCCATCACAACCTGACCGATTTTATATCTCTCAGTTTGTTGACCATTGACCATTTTTTTTTTGGTTTCATAAATTCTACCATTGCAATTAGTATGTAAATAATATCGTTTCATATGATCATGGACCACGCCTCACACCATCGACCAAATAAATTATTTAGAGAATTTTCATGAAAATAGCTATTAATAACAAGCTATATTAAAATATTATGAATGATTTATGTTATATTTATTCATATTTAAATAATAATTAATATATATAATCATAATTTTATTTTATTTTATTTTTTATAAATTTTATAAAATTTTCATTGATTAATTTCAGTTTTTATTCATTTTTCATGTTACTATATGATATAAACTTTTTTTATTCATAGCGATTCGATCACTTAAATATTGCTTTGGTGATCATAAATAGAAAATCGAAGATAATGGCAGAGACACTTAGAAAACGTCATTTCCAGTTTAGGTGATGGATACTCGCAATGGGATTGGCCGGCTACGTTATTATCGTTCCGATTTTACATTATTTGTTCGTTTTATCCAAATTGATTAGAGCATCCATTTATTTTATTATCGAAACTCTTACTAGGATGGATATATATCATTTGGAATTTCGGAATTAAGTGGGAGGTCGTTTTAGTAAAAAATGATCATCTTAGAGCTATATTATTTCTCAATAAATATAAAACGGTATATTTACACATTACTATACCATTACTCATTTCTATAAAATCTAAAATCATGAAAAAGAAATTATTGAACTCGGTGAAGATAATTTTTTTTTTTTAAATTTTATATATAAATTTATAAAAGAATTTTACTTAAAATGATTTCATGTAAATAAGATAATTTTCTATTTTTCTTCCTTTGATTTCAGTTTATTTGATTTGTTGACACGATGCGCATTTCAGTAGTTACACCATCATCAGCAATTTTTATTAATTTTATATATAAATTTATAAAAGAATTTTACTTAAAATGATTTCATGTAAATAAGATAATTTTCAATTTTTCTTCCTTTGTTTTCAGTTTACTTGATTTGTTGACATGATGCGCATTTCAGTAGTTACACCATCATCAGCAATTTTGTATTTATTAACTTTCGTAATGAATGAATGATGTAACTACTGAAATGTGTAAAAAGCAAATAAATCAATCAATTGGTAACCGTATCGAGTGCTTAAATTTGATATTGTTTTTTTTATTTTGTTAACTTTAATTTAGAAAATAAAAATAAAACAAAATTGTTTAACCGATTGTCTAAAGTCAAATCTATCAGTTTCAGATCAGGTATTGATGTTTTTTTTATTTATTGTTTCACACCATCAATTTTAACGAGATTAAAAAAAATAGCAGTCATGATTTAAAAGAGACATATTATTAGGCAATTTGATCATCCTTTATAAAATAATCATCGTTTTCTAAAAAAAAAAAAAAAAAAAAAAAAAACAAACCCTAAAATAATTCTCACGAATTCCTATAAACAATAACAACTTATAATTTAGAGTTTACTTTTACAATCATGAAAAATAATGTTTATATTAATTTAATACCATAATAAATTTTAATATCAAGTTAAACTCCTGATATTGATTTATGTTAATCACATGTTCATTCATTAATATTGACGTTTTAATGATCTTCAGTAGAAATTAGCGATATTGTGATGTCAGATTTATCATCTCAGCTTATAGCTAATAAAATGTATATAAATACAACCGAGATAATATTTTCCAACTTATTTATGTAGATTAAATAAAAAGTGATTGAAAAAAAAATTTGTAAATATTATACTTCTTTATATTATATTATTAAAAAATCTATTTTTTAGAGAAATAAAAGTTTTAGTTAAAAAATTGATTTTATTACTTTATGCGGATGGGTAGAGAAATTACGCTTTCATGTCAGAACCGATGCACAGAATTGAGTAACTAATGTACTTAATAAGGGACATCACAAAGTCATATATATAATATTATACGAGGGCAATTCACAAAGTAGGTTACGTTTTGGAATTAAGACAAAACTAGTACAGGAATATATACATTTGAAAGAGCAACTAAAATACTATTTTCTACATAATCGCCAAAAAAGGTGAGACATTTATCGTAGCGATGAACGAGCTTCGAAATTCCTTCCTTATAGAAATCCGCCGCCTGAGTGTGGTAGCCTAGCTTTTGAGAAACAATTTCGTATAATAAAGTGGGTGCAATTTGAGGAAAACTGACGGAAAGACGGTTATGGTGAAACGAGGGTTTCCTCTAATTTTTCATTGATCTTTCCCACCAGTTCATTTTTTTTTCACCTTCGTTTCACCATAACCGAACTTTCCTTAGGCTACCATAAGTTTTGTGCCAGGTGGGTAGCACACTCAGGCGTCGGATTTCTATGAGGAAGGAATTTCGAAGCTCGTTCATTGGTACGATAAATGCCTCAACTTTTTTGGCGATTATGTAGAAAAATAGTACTTTCAAATGTATATAATAAAAAAAAAACATTTTCCTGTACTAGTTTTGTCTTAATTCCAAAACGTAATCTACTTTGTGAATTGCCCTCGTAAATATATAAATATTATATACTCAAAAATGATTTATCCAATATTTTAGTTAGGTGTTAATTAGTTATTAATTATTAAAAAAAATATTACTATTTATTATATATAATATTTATTGATTTGTATTTATTTATTTATTTTAAAATCTCTTAATTCACTATCCAAGTACAATGGTATCGGTTATAATTTAGTTATTTTCTTGTCGGGCTGTGCCTGGTCGAAGATAACCCTAATCACCTTCATTATAATATAAAATATTATAATAAGTGGCGCCTAATAATAATAAGTGATAAGTGATCTTAAATTCACAACAACGATAATAACGATAATAAGAATAAGTATTGTATATAATAATAAAATAATAAAATAATACAAAAAATCGGTCTTTTTCTTGTAATTTTTTGTAACTTCTTGCGTGATGGCGTCTTCAAGATACATTGGATATGCAAATGCTGATGAGTGAATTAAATCTTTTAGTGAAGAGCACTTTCAATGGGGGAAGTTAAAAGTTCCATTCCGATGGGAGATGACTGATAGTCGTCCGAACACGCTATAATAAAAGACCAACACGAGCTTTTCGGTCTCGAAACTAACACCCCCCCCCCTCCACACACACTTCTCTCCCCTCCCACCACTTAACGTCTTTATCGTTGTCCTTTTCATGTGTATTCCATTGTTAACCAACCAAAATATTGACCATTTTGGAAACGATTTCATTTGCAATTTTTTTTGTCACGATTTCTCTCTCTCTTTCTCACCCCCCACTCTCGATTGAATGAAATACAAAAATCTCTATTTCAATCTGGATTTTCGATATTCCGTATATATGTTTTTAATCAAACCTAGGATTGATTAGTATGCTAGTTAAAGTTGGGAACTAAAAAAAAAATTCCCTTTGGGCTTAGCCTCGTTAATCCCTTTACCTTCTAATTAGTTCCTACAATGCTGATGTGAATACGCCTAGTTGGTACCACCATAAGGTATAATAAACCTAGACATGGGTGGATTTTTTCATAGAAATAAAATGATTAATTGATACAACTGAACTAATAACAAATAAATCAATCTGAAAAACAACAAACGACAGAGCATTAATACTATTAGAAAAACAAAATATTAATCTATAAAAATACTATTCGAAATATGGAAAATATACATATAAAATGGGTGGAGTTTTTAATCACTTCGAGAGTGAATAACCCCCGCCTGATAGTTATGCAACAATTTTTTATTTTTTTTTTTTGTAATCAATCAATTAATTAAAAAAATACAATTACATAACTCGGAATGGTATTTTCAATTAGAAAGATTAAAACATAATTTCAATCAATATTTCAGTAATTACAACAATTAAATACTATGCGCTGCACACTCAACTTGATTCAAATTAATTTAATATTATCTTTGTTAATTTTGAAGATATTTATAAAATGAAATGAAGAACTAGAGAAGGAACCTGAAATCTAATCAAAAAGTGTTAACTTCCATTCTTAAAGCATGTTTATATTTTATAATAATTTAAGAATTTGAACTCAATCAGACGATTCGTATATGTTTCTCATATGTTGACATTATCAGCCATTTTGGATTAATAGTTTGTTTTTGCCCTCTGAAAAAGTTACTCACGTTATTGTGTATTCTTTGATTTATGATAAGAATCTGTATTAAATTTTGCGTTAAAAATGGAATAAAGTGCTCCAACGCAATTTAAATGTTCACTGAGGCATTCGGCGAGTCTAATTTATCTCAAAAAAAGGTTTATAAATGGTACAAACGCTTTAAAAAGCAAGCCAAGCATGTGAAGGTTTGCTCACTGTTTTCTTTGTATTAGTCTGGTGTATCATGAGATCTTGCCAACAGATCGTACTGTTAATAAGGAATACTACAAGGAATTTATGCAACGTTTGCGAGAAGCAATAAGGCTCAAACGATTGGAATTGTGGAAAAACAAATCATGGATTCTGCATCACGACAATGCACTAGCTCACACATCATTGCTTGTTCGTGATTTTTTGGCTTAAAACAACAACGTAATCATGCCTCAACCACCGTATTCACCAGATTTAGCTCCCTGCGACGTTTTCCTATTCTCAAAACTGAAGAGACCAATGAAAGAAAGGCGTTTTGCCACAATTAATGAGATAAAGTCGGAATCGAAGAACTAGCTATGATGGCCATACCGAAAAGCCCATTTCAGAAGTGCTTTGTCAATTGGCAGCAGCGCTGGCGTAAGTGCATTAGATCTGAGGCGACAAAATGGATATTGATGAATAAATAAATGAATACTTTTCGAAATAATTTAATTTTCTTTTGAACAAACCTCGTACAATCAAATTATTGAGACTGTAACTCGACAACGACTGACAAGATGGCCGAGTTATTTTTTTTTTTTGGGGGGGGGGCGCAGTGTTAGAGTTGTGTGAAGATTTTCTGCCTACTGCTTGTGATCGGAGGTTGAAAAATTATACGACCCTCGTATAATCACATATAATATAGGATTCAGAAATTAATAAGAAAAACAAAAATAATTATATTAATTCTTAAAAAAATAATTAATTTAAATAAAAGTTTTATTAAAAAAAAATAATAATACTATTATTTTTTAAAAGTTTTTGAATTACTTTTCTGAGATTAATATATATATAAATTATAAATTTATATTCAACATATTATAAATTTTAATATAAAATTAATTGATTCACATTTCCTTTCAAATATGGACAAATAAAAATTGTATATTGTATGTCTAATTACATAATATGTATTATTTTGATATGGTTGAAGGATCTTCATCTCAATGAGATGACATAATAACAGACCGTAGTCCGTAATCTCTCCGCCCATCAATGTTTATCCCAAATTCAATTCAATTATTCCATTCTAACGATAAACGTCCAACTCTTTGTATTAATAATTTGCTAACTACTCCAATTAATATCACCTTGAATGTTGGAATACTAACAGAATTGTTTAAAAGTAAATAGACTCAAGTTTATTGCTGCTAAGTAAGAGAAATTGCATATCATTTTTAGATATATAAGAATAATTTTTATTCATAATAAATAAACAATTCTAATTTTATTAATTAATTAATTACTATTACCTCCTCACTCTATGCATAATATTTTTTTTTAAAAAAAAATAATGATTTTATCTCTGATTAATATTTTACTTAACTAATTATTGTAATATTAAATAATTATGAATTTTATTTTTAATGTATAAATTATCTAAAATTTTTGGTAAGTTAATTCTTGAATGTAGTACATTTTTAATTCTTTTATTTGTTTGGAAGATACCAACCAAAATAATTAAATGACCTGTTGCTAATTTCATTTGAAATAAGTTCTTAATAAATAAATAAATATTAATAATAATAAATAGTTATAATTATAAACAATAAAAAAAAAGTTAAGTAACAATGTATTGGGAGGGGAACGGGGGAGAACGCAGGGGAATGACGTTCCCTTACCTTTTAGAACTGGAACGCGTTCCAGTCCTAACAACTCCCACTTAAATCTACTGTTAGAATTTCTTTTTTTGTGTTCGTTAATATTTTGTATAATAAGAATAAGAAAAAATAAAAACTTTTATGAAATAAGCAGGAGTGTCTCCACTCGACTATCTCGCAATTTGAATTGGATTAAATAACATAATATATTATATTTAAATTAAATTTAATTAATTATAAATTATAAATAATAAATATTAAACCAGCGCATGTTTGGTTTTTTATTGATGGCACCATGGCACGTGTTGGCGCGTGAGATTTGCAGTGTTAAAAAATTAATTCTGGTACTTTCAGGGATTCAATCAAGCTGAAATTCTATATATAGCAGTTTTATACAATTATTAATCATGTGAAAAATTATCAAACATATATCTTTATTTTTACGGTCACTTTAGAGGAAAAAAAATCAAAACGTTGTAGCTAATGACCCTCTTCTGGTTGAGCTACATTTCTCAAAAGTTGATAGAAAACTATGAATTTTGAATAATGTCCATGTACCAAATTTCATCATTCTAGCTCAAACCGTTTTTGCGTAATCTTGCCTACATACATACACACACATACACACACACACACACACACAGACATTTTTCTCAACCTTAGTGAAAATGATTCAGGAACCTTCAAAACGTATAAAAACATCAAAATCTCAACATCGAAAATTTGCGTGATCGCAATACTATCTCTGGCGAGATAGTAAAAATAGTTTACTGAAAATAGGACTTTTTTTTGATCCCACTCTGCGTTCCTTTACTTCTTATTTTACCAATACATCACTGGTAACAATCATTATTTATTTTTTTTCACATTGTCAATTATAATAAAGTGGTTCATGAAGATAGGAACTATTAATCATAATATAAAGTATTATTATTATAATTTTGATTTTATATTATAATATTATTTATTGGTTAATACATTTTATTAATAAAAATTATTACAATCTAATATATATATTATATACTTTCATTTTATTATCCAATTCAAAAATAATATTTCAATATGTCGAATTTGAAAATCAAAAAATTATTAAAATAAATAAGGTTTATTTTTTGATCTAAAATAAAACATTAATATATATTAAATTATTATTAGTAAGTACACATAAATCAAAATTATTGTTGGTATAATATACATATTATCAATTAAATTATATTATATTAAAGTTACTATCTTCATGGATGTATGTCAGCAAAGTTGACTATCCAAAGATATATATAAAAAAGTTACTAAGGAGAGGAAGGAATACCAATCCAACAAAGTGTGGTAACGAATCTTGTTAAGAAAGAAAGAATGGAGCGAGATCGTTAAAGAAAAAGGAAAGGAAAAAAATAAATAAATAAATAAATGCAAATAGACATGTTCAAGAGGGGTTGCTTTTTTGAAATAAAGGCCAATAATATAAACCTAAAATATACTAAAAATAAATAAATACATATATATTTCATGAATTATATTATATTATATGTATAAAGAATGTTTTGTGTGTAAATGAAGAAATTTATTTTTTTTATTCCAATAAAATTATATAAATAAGCTGGAGTGTCTCCACTCGACTATCTCGCAATTTGAATTGGATTAAATAAATCTATATTATATTTAAATTTAATTATTTATAAATTATAAATTAAAATTAATAAATAATATTTATTAAACCAGCGCATGTTTGAGTTTTTGTTGATGGATATTTGTAATGAGAGAATTAATTATTATATTCCAAAGATGATGATGAGAGCATTAAAAAATGAAAAATGAAATCAATGATCAAAAAGTAGATATCGTTTAGTCGTTAAAATCAAATAATTTAATCCAAAAAAAACAAACATAAATAATAGAAAGTGTGGATAGAAAACAAATAAATAATATTTCTAATTAAAGAGAATGAATAATATACTTATTAATTACCTGGCAAGGTGTACGGACACACAGCCCAATCGAGAGGGGACTTGTCACATTCACTTTGCAATGGAAACTAAAAGATTTTATTAAAATAAATATTAAAATAAATAAATTCTAATTTTATTTTTATTTATATTGTGTTTTTCCATGAAATTTGGCCGAGTGTCTTATCGCACGATTAGAAAAACAAATCATTACTGGAATTGTGCTGGTGAGGTCCGTTAACTTTTTATTTAAAACAAAATAATATTATTTAATGTATATATTTATTATCAAAAAAAATAATTTAAAAAAGAATATTGACTGAAAATCATTTATTAAGAATCAAATATTTATTAAATAAAATAAATAAATTATAAAATATATAATATATTTTCTAATATATTATTCAATAAATAATTTATTAAATAAAATTTTATTTTTGATGAATCTAAATATATATATATATTTCTAATGATATTATTACAAACATAGAAATAGTAATTTAAATAATATTATATTAACATTTATAATTATATTATTAAAAATTAAAAATCTAAAAAATAAAAATATAAAAAATAAACAAATTGAAAGATTTGAACTCGGACAAAAGAATTAATAGTCATTGTACAATCCGATGCGACTGTCTTATCAACTAGTAAAGACATAGGAAAGAAATCCACTTGAAGGCTACGAAAATTCAGCCCATAAGCAATACATGGCAGACTTTATTCATTAAATATTGATTAAACAAAGAAAAATGATCATGGAAATACTTATAATACAAGAAATACAAGAATCAAAAATAATCTTGTATTGAGAGAAGAGATATGCAAAGAAAATAATCATTTAATATAATGAATCAAAAGATACGACGTCATCAACATGGCAGCCGAAATCACATTGCATCTGTCAAAATTCAATAATTAATATTTAATTAAGGAAGCATCATAAAATTATATAATGCTAGTGAAAATGAATCTACATTGAATAACGAGTATTTTGATATGCGTTTTATATATTGTTATCAGAAAATGTTTATTTCAAGTGTAAACATGATACCAAATAAAAATTAATTATAATTTCCATTTATATTTCACTAAAAATCCATTTTATTGAAAATCTGGCGAAAATTCTGTTGTATCTTTTTACTTTTATTCATTTTTTATGAAATTTTGTTATTAATTTGTATAAATTGAATCCAATTGAATAGAAGTGTTTGTGCTAATTCTCCAAAGAGTTCAATAAATAGGAGTTCCAAATTTTTACTAATATGAAGAAGCGTTGAGAGGTGGGTCCTCTCAGAGGCAGTTATAACATATGTCTCACTCGTAAATTACAGGGTTTTGCTATTCGAAAGATTGACGTAATCTGGATATATTTGAATGAACCCCCGAAGGGGGTTCATTCAAATATATATAGGAGACTCTTCTCAGAGCCTCCTTAAGAATGAAGATTTAGATTTTTTTTTCTTTTATAATGAATCTATGATAGGTATTCTCCTTCATCCAAATAAAATGAATTTTTTTATCAAATAAAGGGGGGGGATAGTAAGGAAATAGATATATCAAGGAATCTAATGGTAAAAGACATGATTCCTCCAAGGGAGACGACGGGGAAGAAATCATGAGCTCACGTGAGGGCAGGGGCGCCAATCCCTGAAGTAGAAATCTTTTCTATCGGAATTTCAGAAAAGAAACCACCCGTTACCCTTCAGAATGTTTCGATGTACTCAAATTCATTTACAATTTTATTCATCTTATTCAACTTTATCAGTGTCTATTGATTTGTTTTCTGATTATGATATTTTTAATATCATATAGAGTTTTATTATCTAGAATTATAATTCAAATATTATTACTTATAATAATGGAGACTTAATTTTTATATGCCTTATAATTTTAATTCCTCATTGATAATAATAATTATGACATATAATTTATTATATTTATTAAAAAAATAATTTAAAAAAGAATAATGACTGATAATAATTAACTAAGAATCAG
Source organism: Labia minor (assembly GCA_963082975.1). Taxonomy (NCBI): domain Eukaryota; kingdom Metazoa; phylum Arthropoda; class Insecta; order Dermaptera; family Spongiphoridae; genus Labia; species Labia minor. The sequence goes on from OY720348.1 coordinate 10,274,213, forward strand.
ATATTTATTAAATAAAATAAATAAATTATAAAATTATAAAATATATATATATATATATATTAAATTATTAAATACAATTTTATTTTTGATGAATCTAAATATATATTATATATATAAATACTGGGTCCGCCATGTAACGTTTTTTTTTTTATCTAAAACGACTTATAAATTATAAATTAAAATTAATAATTAATAATTATTAAACCAGTGCGTATGTAGCTCTTTGTTGATGGTACCACGTCACGTGTTGGCGCGTGAGATTTTTGCAGTGTTAAAAAAATAATTCTGGTACTTTCAGCCATTCAATAAAGCTGAAATTCTATATATAGCAGTTTTATACAAATTTTAATCATGTGAAAAACTATCAAACATATCTTTATCTTTACAGTCACGTTAGAGGAAAAAATATCAAAACGCGTTTTAGGTAATGACCCTCTTCCGGTTGAGCTTCATTAGAAATCTACGAATTTTGAATAATGCCCATATACCAAATTTGATGATTCTAACTCAAACCCTTTTTGCGTAATCTTGTCTACATACACACACACACACACACACAGACATTTTTCTCAACCTTAGTGAAAATGATTCAGGAACCTTCAAAACGTATAAAAACATCAAAATCTCGACATCGAAAATTTTCGTGATCGCAATACTATGTCTGGCGAGATAGTAAAAATTATATATATATATATATATAAATAATAAAATAAAAGAAAAAATAAATTAATATGTAAATAATAAATCAAAGAACATTATAACGTTATCAATTTTTAAGGTTAAATAATTTAGTTACTAAACGAGTCTCTTGTTATATAGGTATAACAATTTGATAACAAAAATCTAATTAAAATTATTTTAATTAAGAAATTCCTTTCGTGTAAAATAAAACAAACAATTTTAACTAAATCTAAGTATGTATGGGAAAAGACTGGATAAAATATGAATTTTCTATAAAATTTTAAAGTCATTTATAATTTTAGACATAATAAATTATGTATTATTTAATTATAGTTAGATGGGCATGGAGGTACGTAGTTAACACAACCACCAATGTAAACATCAAATAAACAAATAAACGAGTGAAAAATTAAATAAGTAAATGAACAAATAAATATTTCTAGAGTAGCGTCTCATTGTTCTAATAATTAATTATATTACACGAAGTAGATGAGTTTTAAGATAATGAAATAGATAAAAATATTTAAGTAATAACAAATGTTTATAAAACTACATTAAAAAGTTTAACAATTAAATCAACCAGTCGACATTTTAATTCATTTAGTGAAGTTTCTTTGACAATTTAATATTGTGGATTGCAACTTTTAAAATTTCTTTTAAAATATATATAATATATCAGTATAATTCTTAGTACCTGGTTCACCAATCCGCAGAAGGTACTTTAAAAATATTATCCCTTATGAACTATAAATATTTAAGATTAAGATTATTATTTTAAAATAAATAAACGACAAAATATATGAAACAATTGCAAATAATTTAAAAGAACATAAATTAAAATAAAAAATACATCACTTAAACGTACGTATTAATGCACCGAAACACAGAAAAGTATGACCTGTGAATAGAATATAATATATATTTCGTTGATTAGAAAATATTTTTAATTTTATTTTATTTATAATATTTTGTATTTAAGGAAGCGCTGTCCGGCGTTGCTCAGCGTTATTTTTTTTTATTATAAAAATTCCTATTTTAAATTAAGAAAAAACTAACAAAGATGATTTTTCCTGAGGCTCAAACCAATACAGATCGATTTTTCTTTATAAATATTATCTATGGTGTGAATTTCAAAAAAATCCTTCGAGCGGTTTAATATTTCAAAAATACAACTATATATATAGTCTGGAACCTTTTAACAAATTTATACAGTTTATTATTATAAACTTTAAAAAATTTATAATTTTTAATTATTTGTCAAAATTGTTAAACGGTTTTCTAAAAATTACCCTTTAAAAATTTGTTTCCTAAAATGGTATGAATTAATTAAAATAACTTGATTTTCATTTCAAGATGAAAAATATATTCAATTTTACTTGATAAAATATTTGATCATATATTATATATATATATATATATATATATACAAATATACAATTTTTGCTAGTATAATAAGATAAGATTTAAAATAATAATACTAGTTTCTATTAATATAATATTTAACTTAATGAAATAATAATAATAATAATAATAATAATCTTTTCAATCTGTAAAAATTCAATAATTAATATTTAATTAACGAAGCACCGTAAAATTATATAAAACTAGTGAAAATAAATTTACATTTCATAATGAATATATTCGTATAGGTTTTACCTGTTGTTATAAGGTAATATTTTTTTTGAACTGTAAATAAACCGATATTAAAATTAATTAAAAATAATTTTATTTAGAATCTGGCTAAAATTCTGTTGAATTGATTTGTCTTGATCACAATTTTCAAGATTTAGTCAAAAATTTTAATAAAATGAAAAACATTGAATAGATTGGTTCTGCTGGTAGTCCAAAGAGTACAATAAATAGGAGTTCCAAGTTTTCTACTGATATGAAGCGTAAAAGAGGTAGGTCCTCTCAGAGGCAGTTATATCATGTCTCACACGTCAATTGCGAGGTTTTGCTGATGAGAAAATGCGCGTAATCAGTATCGGGGACTTATTATCCAAGAGTCTTCTATAAGAAATCAAGATTTATTTTTTCTTTCTTTTTAATGAATTTATGCTAGGTATTCTCCTTCATTCAAATAATCTTGATTTTTTGAAGGATCAAGGGAGGGGGAAGAATAAGAGTAAAGGAATGGATGAAATGGAGTCAACGGGTAAAGGACATGATTCCCTTCCTATGCAAGAAAGGAATCATGAGCTCACGCAAGGGCAGGGACGCTACTCCCTGAAGTAGAAATCTTTTCTATTGGGATCATAGAGAAGAGACTACCCGTTACCCCTCAAACTCTTTCTAATAAGTCTTACTATTGATATATTATTATATTGATATTTTTAAGAAATAGTAATTATTTTCTACTTAAAAATTATGTTATAGTTGTTTATTGTCTATTCTATTTTTATTTATAAATCCTTTAATCTACTTATTTATATATATATATATATATATATATATATATATTTGCTAGTATAATAAGATAAAATATATTATTTAAATCTAGAGTATAAATGGTGTAGAAAAAAATAGAGAATTGAGACTATAGACGCCACCTCCTCCTTACAATACAGAAAAAAAAAAATTAAGAATTTTTACCATCATGATTTTATTTTATATTTACAATTTAATTTAAGATAATAAAATAATGGTGTAAATGATTTACAAAAGTTGGAAGAAGTTTACAAAAAGACTAACAGAAAAAGAAAAGATACTGACAGACAAAATTATTTAACCAGGGCATGTGGGAAATAAAAAAAGTAAACTAAATGATGGACAGAAAAGAAAGATAGGAGATAAAAAAAAAATATACCTTCCTTTAAATCATAAATCATAAATCTGTAAATTAATATGTATATATTCATATTTTGTGTATGTATTTGTGTGTATTATAAATGTAAATATCCTAACCCTTTAAAAGGGTTGAGTAACAAGAGAATCAATAGAATAAAAAATATACTATATATATATATATATATATATATACATATACATATATATTTTATTTTATATATACATATATAACAAATATAATATGTATATGTATATATATAAAATAAATTATAATTAAAAATTTAAATATGTATATAGATATATAAATGTCATATCAGGTTAATTTTTTATACATAGATATATTCATCTAATAAATGAGAAATGTTATACTACAGGTCGTCTAGGGAGATTTCAAACCCTCAGGGTGGGAGAATAAAGTTGCGCCTCTTCGCACCTCGAATTTATGTTTATTTAAAAAAACAAAAAATAAATAAATAAATAAATTAATGTTTCTAACCTCAACTTTTTATATTTTAATATTTATTCTTACTTTTTTTTTAAGTCGGCATTATTTTTATGATATAAATATTTAAATGAATTAAAAAGTTTTCTTGAATTCAAAAACAAAAAAAAAAATCAACTTATTAATGTCAGATGATATAAGATGTTTGAGGAGTTGTTTTATTATCATAACTTTTTTTTTTTGTCTTTTGTTAATTTGCTAATTTATTTATTTATTTTTTAAATAATCATAAAATTTATATCTGTGAAAAAAGACCCGTCTATTAGCCAATTTTCATAAAATCATTTTTATACGACTTGAGTGGGGGGGGGGGGGATTATATAAGCCTTAATATACCAATAACACTTAACTTCACCAATATACTATTACAATATACTTTCTTTAATCATACCTACTCTACCGACCCTATCGTAACATATAAACCAAAATATCTTAAGAAAAACAAATTACAACCAAATCATAAAACATTAAAATTAGTTATAAAAATATCAAATTTGAATTTTTCAATCACTTTCTAAAAAATTTTTTAGATGTTTGTATTAATACAAAAATTAATAATATAAAAGGAGCGGAATAATACTTTTTGGATTAATATAAATATGAGATAAAAGAATATATTAATTGAGTGCTTGCATGTATTCTGATCATTTTTTCACTTTAAAAATGCATTTATTCAGAAAAATTGGTACAATAAATATTAATTAATGAAAATATTTTCCAGCATTATCTACAACTTTTTACAACCCATCTTACAACATGGGATACTGTGTAGAAAGAATGATGTTGGTTTGGCAGCGATCCAATTATCGATCCATTTTCCCACTTCTTCAACATTTCGAAACCGAGTGTCAGCCAAGCCAATCTGCATCAATCTGAACAAGTGGTAAACAGAAGGCGCTAAGTCTGGTGAGTAAGTTGGTTGGGGCAGAATTTCTAATTCGAGCTACAACAGTGTATACTTCACAACGTGTGGCCCAGCGTCGTCATACAAGAGGATGACTTTACATGTGTTAATCGCTATTGCTGGTTGTTTTGCAACTATTTGTTGACGCCGGTAGACATCTGCAGCTACAGCTTCATTAGGTTTTAGCAACTCGTTATACATTACACCCTGCTGATATGAATGATTAAATTGGTCTTTATTTACTTTAGCTACCACAGCTGCTCCCACGAAACCATTCCTAGTAGATCCATTTTTAATCTCCAGTCACAATGCCAACAGAAAACTCTTCTTTTTTACCGACCGACGATAGTAAGGGAGGTATTGTTTTCACACCAAATTTCACATGTGGAGATTTTTACATATCTCCACGAATCATGCATTTTCTTAACAGAAAAAAGTATTTTTAGCATGATGTCTGTCCGTCCGTCTGTCCGTCTGTCCGTCTGTCCGTCCGTATAGATGTGTACAGCCTGAACGGCTTAACGGATTTTGATGAAATTTGGTATATTTACTTAATGCATCAGTGGGATAAATTGATCAACTTTTGGTGCAAATCCGGAAACCGGAAGTGGTAGTATTAGCGATCGACGATAAGAAGGGAAGGGTTATTTTCGCACCAAATTTCACATAAGGAGATTTTTTTACATATCACCACGAATGTATTGGTTTTATCCTCGGGAAAAATCATCTTCATTATGTTTTTCTTAATTTAAAATTATATGACGTCACCCAGCCCTTCATGACGTCACAGCCTCGGGTAACGCCGGCAACGCCGGCTACTTCAGCTATATATTATAAATAAAATAAAATTAAAAATATTTATGTTATATCCATATCTGTTTTTTATTACATTAATAGATATATTAAAATTATTTGAAATTGTTTCTGTAGTTGGAAATTAATTTATTTCAAACCGTCGGTCGGTTCGGACCTGGCCACAGGTCAACTTATTTTGACTGACAAGCAATGAAATGTTTTCAAATGGCATTTTCAGTCAATTCATGTGGTAGCCATTTTCCATCTTTTCGGATCTTTTCCATTACATTCAAACGTCTCGAAACAGTCAACTACTAAGGTGAAAGTTCTTTTGGAGTTAGAACTGGGTTCTCGTCCAATAAGTCTTGCAATTCATTTTTTTTGACTTTTGGTCCTCCAGGCCGTTCTTTGTCTTTGACATCAAAATCACGATTTTTAAATCATTAAAATTAAAACCAACAATATATGAAGGAACAGCATCACCATAAATTTCTAAAAGTGTTTGATGGGGTTCGACTATAGATTTCTTTAAATCAAATAACAAAGGTAATGAATGTCAAAAATGCAATTTTTAGCTTTCGAGAGTCACTGAAAAACTCAAAAATACTAAATGAAAAAATTTATTTTATGTAGAGGAATGTCAAAACCATCGAATTTAATAGTTAGTTTGTTTTGCATTGATACTTTGCATCTTAATCAATAGATGACAGTGATCAAAATATATGTAAGCACTTATTATAATCGGGAATAAGGTAGAAAATGGTAAGTCAATAAAACAACAACAACATGCATTAAAAAACAACATACAATTCTTTGGAATTTTTATTCTAAATCACCAACGATTAAAGCAATATCCTCGAAATGTGAATCAACCCTCAACTTGTCAATAGAATAATATATACATATAATTGATTTAATATAAAATAAAAAAAAAAAAATTGTTTTTTCCCAGTCGAATCTGAATAATCCATCAAAGTGTCAATCGAGTCACAAATAACAAAAGGCGATTAAAATAATTATTCACAGTATAACTGTGACTTTAGTGGTTATTTTTGTCTAAATATTCTTGAAGTTAAGGACAGACACATTACTTGTCATTTAAATCGTAAAAATCAAAATTGGTTTATTATCATTATTTATCATCTAAGAAAAACAGATTGATAGTTAAAATTAATCAAACAATTGTGTATATATATATATATATATAGAATTGTAATTTGTATAAAACAACTGAGCGATTAAATCAGATCAACGAAAGCATTGATCATTTCACAAAATCAAAAAAAAAAAAAAATAAAATAAATAATAATAATAAATAAATGATATACTATATATCTAAATAATTATGAAATGTGTTGTTTTGAAAGGTAATTCAGGTCAAGGATTAGTAAATAATTATTTCAATAGAGATTGTAACGATTTCTCGGGGCTTTTCATTAGCTATTTCCTTCCTATTGATGGTTAAGGGTTGGTAAAAAGGAAAGGCTGGGGTAGGGGAGATGAAGTGAGTAATAGAAGAATTGAGAATCCATTCTCTTCATCTAAATCCCTTCTTCCCTACTTAAGCACCTCGCCCTTTTCCACTCTTCTTGGTAAAATGGTAGTTAGGTAGACTAAGATGGCTAGTTATTAGATGTTCGAATAATTAGAGAGTATTAAACTGAATAATGGAACTATTGAAACTTTTATGGTTAGAGTTATTATTATTAAAAACACTTTTGAATTACACCACATAATTATAATTAAAATGTTTTAAAGTGGTTTTAAATTATAATTATGGGTTTTTTTTTGTTTTTTTTTTTTTTTTATTTTGTTCAAAAAGTGTTTTACGTAATTCGGCAATAATTGGATGTTAAATAAAAGTTTTCTTAGAAATAACGTTCATTAAATTATTATAATGAAATTTTAAGAGAAGTTGTAGATGTTTGGGGGTCACAAAAAGTGAAAATAGATATTTGACAACACCATTTATAGGGATCATTAATAATATCAATTATTGCGGTTTGTCTATAGTCTTTATTTAGAGTCACGTAAAGTTAGAAAGAAGGTTATTTGGAAGGGGTTAGATTAACTGAAAACTTTACTATGTGAAAGTAATTCTATTATTTTATTTATTTTTATGATTATATATGTATATATATATATGTATTTCAATAGAGGGTGGCCAATAAGTCGATATTTATTCCAATTTATTACTAAAAATAAATAATTCCAAGTAATACATTCAAGTTTGGAAACTCAATTTATTTCAGCGATGATAGACATTTTTATTCAGTTTTTATATAATTCATTTATTTATTATTATTCTGAATTTGGTTAGATTTGAACTTTTCATCTTAAGTTTTATAGTTGAAAATTATATCGGTTAAGTTTACATTTTATTTTAACTTTATTAGCTAACTCAACGTTTTTTTAAATAATTTAAATTATAAAATTTGTATTGTATAATAATTTACTTTTTTATTTTTATTATGATTATGCTTTTTTTACTTTCCCGCATACTTCGTATAAGGGAAGTATTGGAATCGTCAAAAATTTCGACTTCGAGATTTGGATAGATCTTGACGTTTTAGACCTCCCTGAGTCGGAAAATACCATTTTTCGAATTATGTCTGTGTGTGTATGTATGTATGTATGTATGTAATGTCTGTGAGCAAATTTACTCAAAAACTAATCAAGCTAGGACTTCGAAATTTGGTACACCGATATTATTCACAGTTTGTAGATTTCTATCAAAATTTCGTGAAAATCGGTTAACCGGAAGTGGTACTTTACCTACACTGGTTGCGTTTACCTTTCAAGTAAAGTACCAGTTTGCTTCGAGATATTTGCTTCCTATTTTGTATATAGATTTAAAAATATGAAAAAAATTCAGATACCAAATTTCATCATGATCTGACTACCGGAAGTGACATTTTACCTATACAAGTAGCGTTAGGTGTAAATTATAAATATATATAATAGTGTTAAACCATTTTATTTTATAATTTAAATTAATTAGTTTGTTTATTTTTATTGTTGTTAAAACATAATAATAATAATAATAACCTAATTACCTATTTATATGCGGGAAAGTCTAGGGGAGGATACTCCCGATTTTTAACTTTTGAAATTGATAAGATATGAACTCTTAGATTTGTATTGTACCATATATAATAGTTGCTGAGTGGTATGGTCCCAAAATGAATGAGGTTCATATCTTACCAATTTCAAAAATTAAAAAAAGCATAATCATAATAAAAAAAAAAAAATAAATTAAACTAGAACATTTCAAATATGCTAAATAAATACTGCTTTTAAATATTAAATATTTTCTTTTTTTTTCTAATAGAATATTTATTTTTAAATAATGTTATAAGTATTGTTTATTTTAACTTTCTATTTGATTTGAATTGATAAATTTGAAAAACAAAAAAAAAAAAAGTTTAATTTCGCTTCTGGGAGTTTGGCATTCAGTGATACGGCTGGAAGAGCGCTCATTGTCCCTACTGTTTTCTATTTAAATGAATATAAATTGGTTATTTTTAATCGAATTGCATTCAAATTTAATATTTAAACAATAAATACAATCTTCTATTGTGTTAATCTACAAAATTAAAAATTTCAGATAATTTTATAATTTTCAATAGTAAAGACTATTACATCAAATAAATACTTGTATCTTTAATAATATAAAAAATAATAATGTCTTAAGATTATTATAAGCCTAAATATATATATATATATATATATATATATTTGTTCGTTTAAGTTTCCATGAAAGTTTTTATTATTATGAGAAATTATTTTCCGGTTATTTTCACTTTTAAATGTGAGATTTGGGTCTCGGCGTATCGGCGCCCATTTTGGCGCCATTTTCAAGAGAGTTTATTTAAGGGAGAATTTTTTTAAAATGCTGAGTTATATATATATATATATATATAAATGAGTTTATTTATTTATATCGTCTATTACCAAGAAGACGAAAATGATTCATCTCATGAATAAAAATAGAATTTAATGAATTTGGTGATCTACATCAATTTATACAATTATTTTTAAGTTTTATTTAAACAGACGCATCTTGTCTCATAGATGAAAAGTCAAGATACTCATGTAAAACAAACTTTTAATAAGTCATTTATCATTTTAACTCTATTGGTATTATATGAGTATCTTGGTTTTGAAATTTCAATAGAGGAATGTAGCGGATGGATTAAATTATCGTTTTATTTATTCTGTCAACGTTGCCCTCCTGAACAAGTTCTATTCAGTTGTGGAATTTCGAGTCAGGAACATTATGGTTTTGAATTTAACAAGGATTCATTTCCAGTTTAACATATTAGCCAACCAGTTGTGAAATATATATTTACGTATTCCTATACGGAGTGAGATTTATTTCAACAATACATGTATTTTCACTGCCGATAATCAAATGAAGAGGAAAACCCTTCATTTACTTTTACTACCCTTCTCTCAGTTAAATGATTATTATCAAACCTAATACTATAAATTTTATAATTTCTGTTAGTATTTTGCAATATCAATGAAGTATTTATAATATGAGAATAGAATAGACAAGGAGGAAACGTGTAAATTTGGTTGCAGTAAATTAGGGGAATTATAAATTATTTCAATACAATGGAATAATAATTTTTAGAATTAATGGTAAACCATATATAAATATATATATATGTCAATAACATATATATATATATATATATTACTCATTTAAAGAATATCAATAAATCTAAAATTCTAAATATTCAGAGACAGTCTGTTAGTAATTAAATTCTCGGTTCAATTTAATATGTTTATATTTTGATACCAAATGACGGAGACAGAAGTGTCTTTGAAATTAAACAATATCTTAAATCCGTCAAGAAGATTTCTACAAATCTCTTCCCTCCCTCTTCACTCCTCCCTCTCTTCATTCCACAGTTTCTCCTCTACGTCAAGAAATCGTAGAAGTCCTTTTTTTGAAAATATTCAAATTCATCTTTCTATTGTTCGACTTTATATTAACATAAAAACAATGCCAATGATTATTAGAAAAACATAGAAGGAAATGGAAATAGAAGGAAAGACATTCTATTGTGAATTATATAGATATTTTATATAGAAATACAAGAACTTTTAGTTTGAATATATAATAAATAAGTTTTAAACATATGCTTATGTTGGTCGGTTATTTAAGGTTGCAATATAAGGAAATTAGAAGATAGAAATTGGATGTAAATTAATGGCCTATGAATGTAGTTTCTGTTGTTAAATTGTTTTAAGTTGAGGCTCACCATTGAGATAGATAAACACAATTTTATAAATTTTAAGAAAAAAAGCAACTTATTGTATTATATATATATATATACGAGATGTGTCTAAAAGTTCGGTGAATGGTATGATAAAAACATAAAAAGAGAATGTTAATTGTAAATACCTTTATTAACCTTCAAAATACTCTCCATTAGCCACAACCCACTTCTGACAACGTTCGAATAACGCTTGAAAACTGTTGGAGAAGTCTTGAAGTGGAATCATTCTCAGAATAGCCGTAACAACGTTCAGGCCGGCAATCACAAGCAGCACACCAGAAAACACTGAACGTGTACGAGAGATGCTAACAAAAGTTCGGCGATTGACTCTGCGACTAATCACCAAAGAATTGGGTATTAGCAAAGACACAGTAAGTAGGTTTTTCTGGTGTGCTGCTTGTGGATTGCCGGCCTGAACGTTGTGACGGCTATTCTGAGAACGATTCCACATCAAAACTTCTCAAACAGTTTTCAAGCGTTATATGAACGTTGTTAGAAGTGGGTTGTGGCTAGTGGAGAGTATTTTGAAGGTCAATAAAGGTATTTACAATTAACATTCTCTTTTTATGTTTTTACCAAACCATTCACAGAACTTTTTAGAAACACCTCGTATATATATATATATATATATATATATTATATTTATTCCAAACATTGTCTTTTAGATTTATAAAAATAATTAGAAATTGAAAATATTATTGAAATTTTATTATATAATCATTTATTTGTTTATTATATTCAAAATTAAAAAAAATTTATTGAGATAATGAAAAATTTCCATTTAAATTTATTGAAATGTAAAAATATTTTATTTTATATTTTTATTTTGATGAAAGTCATCCCCAATTCCCATTACACAATTTCATAAGATTAACTTCTAGCTATCTGTGAAATATTTTTTAAATTCCAAGACACTTATCATCAGATACTCTAATATTGGCGCCCTGGAAGGGCATTAAGGGCGGATATCTATATCTACACACCCTCGTGGGAATACATACGTGTCTGAAGAATTTCTTGATTTTAAATATATACTTTTCTGAGAAGAATAAGATAAAGAGAAAGAGAGAGAAAAATAAAAATCTTTATTTAAATTGAGTAGATTTTAATGTTAATGGGATTTCACAAAATTATTATTTCCAATTCTGATTATACAATTATTAAATTAAAGTTAAGAAAAAAAAATAGATTAATTCCAGGGTCGAATTTTATATTATCTATACAATTTGGTAAAACATTAAAAAAATAAATAAATATAATAAATTGAATGAAAATTTACTTTGATTAAAGTGATTATTAAATGAAAAACCACAAATAGGAAATTACAATTTTAAAGAAAAGTACAAACGACATTGAGATTCCCAGTTAAAAAAAAAATTAGAAACCATTAAGGATAAAAGAATAAAGAAAACAAAAAATTGAACAAAATATGTATATTTAACAAATCTAATTTCTATTTCTCATTGACCTAAAGACATTATTCAGCCAAGCATGACATTTAATTCTAAATTTGACCCTAATTGCATAATAGATCATAATAATAATAAATGAGAGGGAGAGAGAGAGAGTAAATAACAATCATAAGATAGGTTCATACGTTTCTATTCGTTAATTTTGAAAAAAAACAACAAATTAGTAAATCCTATGGATGGGAAAACTTCCTTCTACACAGCTTGGTTCTCACCGTATTCCAAAAAATAATAATAAAAAAATATAAAATAAAATACTTTATTTTTTAAAATCAATATTTTACTAAATATTCTAATATATTCATTTATTTAGATCTTTATAAAAAAATATATTTTTAAAATATAAATATTTATACTTAAAAAATGTATTATTTTTTAATTAATTAATTAAATTATCTATTTATCTCATGGAAAGGACATGGGGCTAGAATGGGAGAGGAAAGAATAGCCAAGGGTATATTTGTGGGGAGACCGATTGGGAAACGTCCACTTGGAAGACCAATGACGCGGTGGGTGGACAATGTAGGACGGAAACTGAGGGAGATGGGAGAAAGTAGGAATTGGATGGATCAGGATTGGGATAATTGGAGAAATGTGGTTGCTGTGGTCACAAGAACTTTCGAATTCCGTAGAGTGACAGAGATAGATTTATCTCAGGCTCCAAGTGAAATTTCACACACATACCTATACATATATATATATAATCTTATTATACTAGCAAAAGTTGTTTATATATATATTTGTATTTTTGAAATATTAAACCGTTCAAAGGATTTTTTTTGAAATTCACACCATAGATAATTTTTATAAACAAAAATCAATTTGTATTGGTTTCAGCCTCGAGAAAAATCATCTTTATTAGTTTTTTTCTTAATTTAAAATAGGAAATTTAAATGTCGTCAGCAACTACGTCAGACAGTGCTTCCTTAAATACAAAATATTATAAATAATATAAAATTACGAAAAATATATTATGTTATATCCACAGGCCATATTTTTGTGTCTTTCAGTGCATTAATACATACGTTTAAGGGCTGTATGTTTTATGACTATTTTTTTTTTTTTGATTTATGTTCTTTTAAATTATTTGAACGGCGGCTTGGTGAACCAGGTACTATATATTATATATTTATATATATATATATTTATATATGTTAATTTTTATATAATAACTTATATATAAAATATTATAATTTTAAATTTCATTCATTTAATTATAATATACTCGAAAATATATTTCAATGAAAAAGATCTAAAAATTAAGAATGGCTTGTCGATAAAATTTTGGCACAAGTTAGATTTTCTATCGAGAAATCCAACAATGGGCGGGAACAACACTCCCATAGATGCCGCCATATGTTAACTGCTTAATGAATTATTTATACTTTTGGCAGAATATCATAAAAGAATTCTCCAAGAATCAATAGAATATATAATACTTTGTTTAAAAAATATTGATTACCAAACAATATGCTACACCTTAAATTTTTTTTTTATACCATCTTATATACTTGTATAAAAAGGTTTTGTTAATTTTATAAATTTCATTTTTCTATTCGGAAAGTTATCTCTTTTCTTACGACTAGTCTATTGTGTATCTTTCTTTAGAAAATGCAGATCAGCCGTCCCGTTAAAGAAGAAAGAAATTGCAGTGTGAGTTTGTAACAAGGTGCCTTTGATATCTGAATGGAGAGGACACTGCATTAAAAATTAATTTCACTTTCAACCGAAGCGCCTACAAAAGGCCTATAAACAAGGTAAATATTATGAATGTTGCTAGATGGACCAAATTGAATTCTGAACTTCACTTTGTAATCTAATTAATATTTCACTGGCAATTACTACCTGACATATTCATTTAGGTTACACAGTTAAGAAGTAATTCTTTAAGTGCTTGCTTTCAGAAAATGGCAAGAAAAAAAATTTCACTTCGTACTTGTAGTTTCTAATTTTTTTTCATTTATTTAGAATGGAACTTTATAGTATATAAAATGATTGAATGTATATATATATATATACGAGGTGTGTCTAAAAAGTTCGGTGAATGGTATGATAAAAACATAAAAAGAGAATGTTAATTGTAAATACCTTTATTAGCCTTTAAAATACTATCCACTTGACACAACACACTTCTGACAACGTTCGAATAACGCTTGAAAACTGTTGGAGAAGTCTTGATGTGGAATCGTTCTCAGAATAGCCTTCACAACATTCAGGCCGGCAATCCACAAGCAGGACACCAGAAAACTGAATGTGAACGAGAGATGCTAACGACTCTGCGATTAATAGTCGAAGAATTGGGTATTAGCAAAGACACAGTAAGTAGTGTTTACTGGTGTCTTGCTTGTGGATTGCCAGCCTGAACGTTGTGACGACTATTCTGAGAACGATTCCACATCAAGCCTTCTCCAACAGTTTTCAAGCGTTATACGAACGTTGTCAGAAGTGGGTTGTGGCTAGTGGAGAGTATTTTGAAGGTTAATAAAGGTATTTACAATTAACATTCTCTTTTTATGTGTTTTTATCATACCATTCACCGAACTTTTTAGAAACACCTCGTATATATATTTAAGATTTGGTGTGAGAATAACTACAATTAAAATTAATATTCATTTTTACAATGTTGGTATCATGTAATTGTAAATGAAATATGATTTAATTGATTATCTAATATCATTTTTACAAAGGTACTTAAATGTCGATTTTTTAGACGTTTTTATATAATTCTATAAAAAATTTTGAAAAACCTAATAAACATGTTAAAATTAATTTTATTTTTCCTCTCTCGCCAATTCTTATATATAATATAGCAGGCGTAGGCAGAGGCGTATAAAGATAATAATTTTTAGTTTATTTAATTTTTATTTTTTGGCGTTGGCAATAAAGTAGTGACTCTCAATGTTTTGACATTAATTTTGGTGGCCAATTCGCATTAGATTCTTTGAACATCGTTTTTAAATGGATTAAACCGTTTAAACAAAGTGAAGGTTTGACAATCTACAATAATGGTATATAATAATAATACTAATAATAATCGACTCCCATCATTATTTGTTCTGGCACGTTATATATTACCTTGATTATTATTAGTTAATTTTCTCTACAACTCTTAATCATTTCAGGCGGCTCCCCTGGCCCCTTTTACCATATATACCTCCCTGATATACGGATTATTGTTGTGCGGTTATAAATTTTGAAATGTTTGATTGAAATATATAAAATAATAAATAAATAATATAAATATATAATTTTTTTTTATAAAATATCGTTTTATTCATGAACTCAAAATAATAAAATAATTTTTCTATAAGCCTGACAAAATTTATGGATGAATTGCTTCATATACAACGAAAAACGTTGTGCGAACAGACAGACAGACATGAAGTGAAGATGATAAAAACGTTATAAAATAATTCTATTCGTTCTTCCCAAAAATTAATATAAAACTTGCAATATATAGATTATTCTACTCTCTAAGTTTCCATATTTGAGTGGGTATAGATAGTTTGTTTGTTTTTAATAAAATCAGGGATGAAAAAAGTAAAGTATTCCATCTAAAATACATTTCTACATAGTTATTTCAAATTGACTATAAATTATTGTTTAGAATGTATACTTTTTTACTTTTTGTTGACACATTTTTCTTTCAATTACTAGTTTATCATAAACAAATGTCACTTTAGGGATTATATTATTGATATTTATTATAAAAAGTTGAGTTGAGAAGATACGAATAAGACATTAAAATTTTAAAATTCCATTCTTTCACTTCCTATAGATTTACGAAACATTAAAAAACTAAAATGTGATTTAGATATTTATCTCTTCTCCGCCTCTCTACCCCATCCTCACATCTACACCCACATTAAACCCTCATTCCCTGTCTTAGATTCGAAATAACTAGATAACGAGGTTCTTGATTTGAAATGAAATATCATCTTTTACATTAAAAAAAACATTAATATATATTTTTTTAATACAAATTCCTCCATAAAATCCAATATAAAGTTAACTGAAAAAATTATTATGCCTTAAAAAAATGTTTTAATGTTTTTGTTATTAAGATAATATACTCTAAACGATTGCTAATAACTCATTACTTCAAAGATTTAAGTTATTATATAATTATTTGTCATTAGTATAATAATGAGATAAAATAAATGAAGAGATTAGGAAAAAAGAAATTTTTGGATCATGGACACAAATAAAATAAAATTTAAGGAATACTCAATCGATTTATTGTTCTGTCTATTGTTTTTGGTAAACCACTTGTTTACTTTGTGGTTGTTCTTAATACTAGTCCTTAACAAAGTTCACACTAATCCTTAGCGAAATTCATGTTAGTCCGTAACTAAGTTCATACTAGTCCGTAACTAAGTTTATATTAATCCCTGAATAAGTTTCTAGAAATCGTTCAATTCATTATTACTTAATGATGTTTAGTCTAGACCAAAGGTTCACAAACTGTGGTACATGTAACACTGTTAGTACCTTATAATCTGACAGTGGTACCTCCAGACTATTACTTTTAGTATCGAAATAATTTTAGTGGTAACTTTTGTATGAAAGTACAAACTTGAAAAAGTATGAAAACCTATGGTCTAGACCAGTGTTTTTCAACCTTTTTCATTGAATGGCACCCCTGACGGGAAATTAAAAAATCGCGGCACCCTTAAATGTAAAAGAAAAAATAATGGCAGTCAATTTATTTTTTAAATGTAGTTTTATTATGAAGTCTGTACTTTATGATTGAAGTACATACGACGCTTTTTAATAGATATAAGTATATAGAAGACAAGTGTGCATATCATTCTTCGTTGATTGGCATAGTACTGTGCAACTGTGAATCAAGAATCACTCGTCTAACTCTCCCACTCTAAATTCGGGCGAACTCGACTTACGCCGTGCGCATACATAACATCGAACCTTATATCAAACAAAATATCTAATAATTACTATATTGAAACTATTATCCATGTAGAAATATTTTGTGGTGTCTATTGCAGGATCTCGCGGCACCCCAAGCGTGGCGTTGAGGCACCCCAAGGTGCCGCGGCACCCCGGTTGAAAAACACTGGTCTAGACTCTAGACCATTTCTAAATTCATGATAATTTCATACTAGTCCATAACTTACTTCATAATAATGAGCTAAGTTCACAGTGAACTGGCCCATAATCTAGTTCATATTAAATTAGATGGGTAAGTCCATTAATTAGTTTATAATTTCAATAGTTCATGTTTAAAAAAATTGTTTTTATAAAAAATACATAAATTATACTTAAAGGTTGTATCCGATTTTTAGATATATTTTTATCTATAGTAGTGGAAAGAAGGAAGGGGAGGGGGATAAAAAATAATAAAAGGTAAGTTTTCAATATTTAAATTCTGAATATATTTGTGCCGCGAGATTATCAAAATGTGTCGCCAAATTATTACAAATGTAAAGAGGCTTTTAAACATTTCCGACTTTTTTTTCTAAATTTTTTCAATATGGTTCTAAAAAAAAACCGTTTTTGGAACCACTTTTTTTCAATATGGTACTTTTACACTTATCTTTTTCTTTGTGTGCCGCCAAATTTTTAAACCGTTAAAAGTGTGCCGCGGTAAAATAAAGGTTGAGAATCATTGGTCTTCATAAACAAATATATATTTACATAACAATATTATTTATTTAAAAAAATATTAGATTATCATTAATAATATTATTATAATATGTAGGATAATTCTAAAAGCTAAATAAAGATTAAAAATAATGTAAATTTAAGCTATTTTTAAATGCAAACTAAGATGATTAACTATTATAATTGAAAGGAAAGAATATAATTGAATTGTTTATAGGAGTTTTCATTCTAATATGATTCTCATGTTCTACCCACTACAATAATTAAGTTACAATAGAAATATATATAAATCGAGGAGATATCTAATAAAAATTTTACAAGAAGATAATTCAAAAAACAAACATATATTTTGACATAATTTTAAGTGGTAAACTATAATTGAGTAATTATTACACTATCAACAAGCTATCAAGTTCAAGGATGGGACTGAAAATTTAAAAAATAAAATAATATAGAAGATCATTTACTAAGTTTTTTTTTTATTATTATTTATTTATTTTAAAAAATGAAAATGAATATCATTAGATAATATCCGGTTTATTTAAAAATTTATGTTTGAGAAAAACGGAAGAGATCATAATAATTAAACAATCAAAAAAAAAGAAATAACAGAGAAGAAGAAGAAAAAAATGAAAATTAATGAAATTGTATAAAAAGCATTGTTTTTTTTTCTCTCCATAAATATCTATTAAAGATCAAACATTTAGTTATGAGTCAAATAAGTTAACTCTTTTTGTTTTGTATTTTCATTAATAATATAAGATTAACAATTAATTAATTTTTTCATAACAACAATGTTCAATTTTTAATAATTTACAATTATATTTAATGTGATTAAATAACTATAACCAATTTATTATTGAAAAACAATTATTAATAGATTTAAGGCTAAGAATAAATAAATATAAGAATATTCTTATATAAATTAAATAATTACAATAATATTTATTTTTATAGTCTTTTTATATAATATGATAACAGTGGCGAACCTAGAACTTTTGCCGCCCGGGCGGTCTCCAGTTTGCCGCCCAGGGCGATCTCCAGTTTGCCGCCCTTTTTATTATAAGTCAATCAAATAGTGGTATTAATGCACATAAATAAATTATTAAGTTATTTAATCAATATTAATTAATACACATATAGTAAATTTTTTACACATATTTGTATGCACTCGTAAACATATTAATATAATATTAACTCTTCTAGCTTTCATACTAGAAAAATCGTGTATAATGCTCTCAAAATTTATATTTATATTTTTTTCCGCCGGCCTGCTTTTCAAAAGAAAAATCGATGATTTAAAAAAATATTGGTATATCACTTCAAAATAATCATATAAACTTTTCAAAAGAAATGACATTTATAAACTGATATCAAAAAATTTTAGTTAGGAAAAATTGCTAAACAAAATCGTAAAGATGCGTTTACGAATTCAACGAATTTTAATGAATACAATAAAATAAAATTATTATCCTGTTCTTGGAATTCGAATTCAAAATTTACACTAAAATGCATTTATTTACACCGAGGAATAATATTCGAAATCATATAGTTAATCATAATTTATATAAATCAAATAGTAAACTTATAATAATCATAATAATCATTTATTATTCAAGAAAGAAAATAAATAAATATGAAATGAATAAGTTGCTTTTTACAACTATAATTAAATATAAAAAATGCCGCCCCAAGATAAGTGCCGCCCGGTGCGGACCGCACCCACCGCACCCCCCTAGGTACGCCACTGTATGATAAACGTAATAAAATAATATTATAATATCTTGTAAAAATAATTAAATTGTTTACTGTGCCAACTATACAAAATTAAAAACACTAACAACCAAAGTCACTAACATATTATTAAGATATTTTAAATCTTTTCTCTCTCTCTCTCAATTCAAAATAGACTAATGATAATATTTTATGAGAAAAATTTTGGTTTTTAAAACAAAACCTATATATCGACCATTTTTATTATTGTTATTAGCTAAATTATTATATTAAACCAAATAAATTATTCTATGATAGTATAAATGTTAATTAAATATTATTGAAATTTTATCTCTGACTAAAAATATGTAAAGATGGTTTTAATGTTCCATCTCTGCTAGGATCATAACATCAATTAATATATCTGAATATTTAAATTCGATTATATTACCTATTCCATTATATTATTACAAAGAGCTTATTAATATAACTTTACTTTAATATATAATTCATAATAGAAATAAATTGAATTAAAATTTTTGACAAATTGAGAGGAGTGAACTTTTATGATAGTTATATTTTTAGAAAATCACTAAATGGAGGTTATACTTCATAAATTGTCACCATTTCATTAACTAATTAAGGTTCAAAAGAATCGAGATGCGAATAAAGATTTGGAACTAATAAAATGTTATGGTTATTTTTTAGGTTAGATTCTCTAACGCTGATATTTAATAATTTATATAACATAAACATCAGTTTGTAATATTAGTAAGTATATTAATATAAATAATAAATACATTTATATATTAATGCTTTTATAAATTAATGATCGGGTTTAAATCAAATTTGTTGTTTTTTGTCCATATTTAATTCAGTTGAGATGAAATTATTGTCCCTACTGAAATGCGCATAAATCAAATACACCTATCCCCCGATTTACACGGTACTTGTTTTACACGTTTTCGCTTTTACACGGTTTTCCAAATAAGTTTTTTTTTTTATCGCACTCTAATAAATGTTACTGTGTACACATCTCATGGGAAATCCCGAGCTTATGTGCTGACTTGCTGCACATGCACACTGTGTCTGTATTTCTTCGCATAAAAATAAAGTTTTATCTACGGAAAATTGTATTTGAGTGAAAGTTTCACAGTTTCAGAAAGATTTAATTTTCCATATTCCATCCTTCGATTCCGAAAATAGAATGAGAGTAATTTCTGATAGTGATGAAGGATAATAAAACACCTTTGGTTTTATTTTTTGTTCTTCTGTTTAATGTATTGTAATTAAATAAAAAGACAGTGTTTCCGTAATATATTACATATTTTAACCTGTCAATGCATTTTATTTTTATTTCAGTGTACACCTAAAAATATTGAAAAAAATCACAACTGCTAAATAGCAAAATTATGCATTTTCTGCAAGCTTTTCGATTTACACGGTTTTGCCTTGAAAATTTTCAATTTTCGATTTACACGTTTTTCTCAGGAACGTATCTACCGTATATATATAAAAAAAACTTTAAGTGATTTGTTAAAAATGATTCTTATTTAAATTTTTGGTTTCTATTTTTATTTTAATTTAAATAACATTTAAAATATTTCAACTAGTTCCTAAAATCAAAAATTTAATTAAATATTTTTTGATTTATTATCAGAATATCAATAATAAATATTCCAAAGAGAGAATAATAATCATTTAATTTATTTTTGGTTGTTAAGTGTATGGATGGAGCAAAATATGGTCATGGCACCAAGATAGATTAATTTAACTGCAAGTTATGATATCTAACTAACAACATTAAAATAAGGTATAAATATATGAAAGTTTCATTCTCATTTACTCGCTCATCTACTCACTGTACGATAATAACGTGCAACTGGGTAAGATTAATTTGACTTTTATTTAAAATGTTAACTAATAAAAATATAAATTTATCTTAACTGACCGGACTTTATTCCCGGGGCTAAATTAAGAAATAGGCAAAAAAAAAAAAAAAAAAAATAAAAAACAACTCTAAACACCAACAAATATCATCTACATAAATAACTACTAAAAACTATTTTAATATATATTCTAAACTAGCTGCTCCGAGCGCCTTCGGCGCTCTCCACACCTAGACGGGGGCTCCGCCCCCTGTACCCCCCCGAGTGTCCCTATTCTGAGCTATAACCATCTAACTCCTACCCTGTCCCATTTCTCTCACGTTCCTTCCTACAATGTCCTCCCTGTTCACAATTGGTCTTCCACACGGACGTTTTCCAATCGAACTCCCCACCAATATATTTTTCCTCTCCCATTCTAGCCATGTGCCCTGCCGAACCCAGCCTTCTCTATTTTATAACCTATATCTAGAGATGCATAGAGGTCATGCAATTCCTTGTTATGCAGTCTCCGCTATTCCCCGGTGTCCTCATCTTTCTTTGGCCCATAAATCTTGGGAAGAATCCTTTTCTCAAATACTCTGAATCTACTCTCATCTCCCAGGGTTATAGACCATGCCTCCCACCCATATAATACAACAGAAATAATAATTGTTTTATATATTTTAATTTTGATCCCCTTTGATAATAATTTCCCGATTGCAACCTCGATTTAAATTCTTTGCAAATATTATTCGCTCTGATACTATTTATTTTGCATTATCACTATTAATTTCAAACCCCATCACTTTTCCTGCCTCGAAACCATTAATACAAACAAACAATTTTAGCTAGCATAATGAGATTAAAAAATAAAAAATATATAAACTTACCTGAAAATAATTAGATATTTATTTAATAAAATTAAATTTTTAAGTAAATAAATAAATAAAATCAAAATTCAAAATTAATCAAGTAATAAGTTGACCTGTAGCCAGGTCTGAACCGACCGACGGTTTGAAATAAATTAATTTCCAGCTACAGAAACAATTTCAAATAATTTTAATATATCTATTAATGTAATAAAAAACAGATATAAATATAACATAAATATTTTTAATTTTATTTTATTTATAATATATAGCTGACGTAGCCGGCGTTGCCCGTGATTATAATAAGGAGGCTGTGACGTCATGAAGGGCTGGGTGACGTCATATAATTTTAAATTATGAAAAACATAATGAAGATGATTTTTCCCGAGGATAAAACCAATACATTCGTGGTGATATGTAAAAAAATCTCCTCATGTGAAATTTGGTGTGAAAACAATACCTCCCTTACTATCGTCGGTCGGTAAAAAAGGCAATCGAAATGTTTTAAATTATCTAAAAAAAACAATTATTAATATAAAAATACAAATAAAATGATCAAAAAATAAATAAAATTAAATTAAATAAATAAAACGTTTTAAATAGAAATTCAAACTATTTGATATTATGAAAAACAATTTTATATAAACAAATGTATTTAATTAAATTAATAAATTTAAAAAATATTAAATGATATTTAGCTTAAATATAAAAATTAAAATAAAAAGAAATTACTTAAAAAAATTAAAACTATAATAATAATATTAAAATATATATAAAATTACCTGAAAATAATTAGATATTTATTTGATAAAATTAATTAATTATCTTAAAAATTTATCCAAGTAATATCATCTATTTCTATTCGACACTGAGAAGGAAGGGTTCACAGCACAGATCATCCTTACAGTCACAGTCAGTAGAGAGTAAAAAAAATGAAGACCGCCGTTTTTTAAAATAATTAAATTATTTTATAGATTATAAAATAAAAATTATTGTATTAACATTAAAAAATATTGAAATAAAAAATAATATTTAGTTTGATTTAATAAATAAAAATATTATAAACATTTTAGTGAGAATTTCTCGGGGAGGTAGGGAGCTCAGATAAGCGACAACTTTTATTCCAAATGTTAGTCCTCCCTAGCTGTGACGTCATCAATAAGAAAATGTAAAGAAAAGGGCTGTTTTTAGGGTTTTCCCGACAATTATTCGATTTTTTCTCGCCGGAAAAACCATCCTTGGACTCCAACGAACATTTTAAAAAAAGAATTGTCAAAATTGGTCCAGGCGTTATTGAGTGATGCAATTACAAAAGTCATTTTTATTTATAAGAATTAAATTTTTAAGTAAATAAATCTTATAAATAAATATGAAAAAATAATTAAATCAAAATTCAAAATTAATCAAGTAAAAAAGGCAATTGAAATGTTTTAAATTATCTAAAAAAAACAATTATTAATATAAAAATACAAATAAAATGATCAAAAAATAAATAAAATTAAATTAAATATATAAAACGTTTTAAATAGAAATACAAACTAATTGATATTATGAAAAACAATTTTAAACAAATGTATTTAATTAAATTAATAAATTTAAAAAATATTAAATGATATTTAGCTTAAATATAAAAATTAAAATAAAAAGAAATTACTTAAAAAAATTAAAACTATAATAATAATATTAAAATATATATAAAATTACCTGAAAATAATTAGATATTTATTTGATAAAATTAATTATTTATCTTAAAAATATTTTATAATCTATAGAATAATTTAATTATTTTAAAAAACGGCGGTAATCATTTTTTATCCCTAGCTGTGACGTCATCAATAAGAAAATGTTAAGAAAAGGGCTGTTTTGAGGGTTTTCCCGACAATTATTCGATTTTTTCTCGCCGGAAAAACCATCCTTGGACTTCAACGAACATTTTAAAAAAAGAATTGTCAAAATTGGTCCAGGCGTTATTGAGTGATGCAATTACAAAAGTCATTTTTATTTATAAGATAAGTTTAAAAATGGTTAAATATCTTTATAAATTATCTAACATGACGGGAGTCAAATGCAGATGTATTATTTATAGAGAAAATAAACAAATGAAGAAGTATAATAATTTATAATATTTTAATATTAAAAATATTTAAATAAATTAAAAAGAAAAAAAATATTCAGATTTTATTAATTAATTATGAAATTAAAAAAAATTAAAAAAATAACAAGGTTTTTCAAATTAAAAAAAAAATATTTTAATAATTCATTTACTTAAATACTTTTTTCTTAATGAAAAATCGACAATACTAATTCATGTTAGTTTCTGTTATTAAGTATGAAGATAGCAATATTAAAATATAAGATTTAAAATATAATAACTTATTTATTCTTATTATAAAATTTTAAATTTCAATTTAATTTAAAAAAAAAATATATATATATAATTATATATTTGTGTATGAAGGAATTTATTTTTAAATATAGTATATAAAATTTCCTTACATAAATATATAACCTAAAAGCAATGGTTAATATGGTTATTACGGTGGGGGCGAGCATATCACAAGTGCCCACGAAGGCATTTCAAGTGCCCGCAAACTTTTAAACATTTCCGATTTTTTTTTCAATTTTTTTCAACATGGTTCTAAAAAAAAGTCAGATGATTTTGCGATGCTCTGAAACATTTTCGATTTTTCAATATGGCCAAGTGTGTTCTAATTATTTTATTGTATGGGGTGGGTAAGGGGGCGGGGGGCACGAAGAAAATTATGATTGAAAATTGGGCTGTGAATACTAAAAGGTTGAGAAACACTGTATTAGTATAATATTAAAATTATATTTATATAATTTAGAGGAAATATTTATTATTTATATATATAAATAAAAGAAATAAAAAAGAAAAAAAAAATTAAAAATTAATTAATTTAATTCGTATCACTATAAAATCGTTAAAAATTTATTATTAAATAAACGAATCTTGGAAATGGTCTGCGGTTAATTTTAAAATTTAATTTGGTGATAAAAAATTTTCATCTACCAAATTATTAAAATTTTTTTATCAACATATATATATATATAATGAAAAAATATGCTTTAAATTTATGTATGAATTTTTTTTTTTCCCAAAGACAATTAATTTACAATTTCAGAATAATAAGAATATTAATAATAATAAATAATACTAGGCATATATGTTTGTGTTTATGTAAACCTTTGTTTCTTGGTTTCTATTAAATTTTTGTTAGAATTGTATATACATCTTTATCTTAGTAGGATTACACTCGGAGAAGCTTAGTTTTGATTAATTGCTCTGAACATGACGGAGATATATCTCAAAAGTTGAAGAATTCTATTCAACAGCTTAACAAAGTTAACATTTCTAGTTTATTTGGAGGTTGATTTGGGTCTGAAAATCACACTCCAATCTTTTGCCTCTAGATAAAACTTTCATTTATAAAATTACAATGTTGACTATATAACAAATCTAAAATATAATCATTGTAAAATTCCTTAAACAATTCATTTAATTTTCAAGATTTTTTTTTATGTAAACATGTACAAAAAAAACAATAAAAATTTAAATTTAATTTCATAAAGTTCAACAATTTAAATTAACAATGAAATTTAAATTAATCTTATAATTGAAACATAACCTAAAAAACAAATATACCTGATGAAAAAAAAATAAATTTAAGAGTAGTCAGCTTATTAACTTATAAAGATACTTAAGAATCATTTAATTCTAATAAATGAAAAAAAGAATACTTGAATATTATTATTATTCTTTGAAGATCGAATCACTTCAGCAACTACGCCCATTTATGCCTTAAAGAAATCATCCATCGTACATGATAAATCTCATTTATCTCTAAACAATCCCTACACTGAGAATTTCACCGGGGCACAGCCAGGAAAACAGTAAATTACTGAATCTAATTAAGAAATACAATATACAATAAATAAATAAATAATTGAATAAATAATAAAAAATATCACCGCTAAAATAAGAGGCTGTAAAGGGTTCTCCAATGAACATGACTAAAATATAATAAATAACAAATAACATCAATAAATTATACAATAAATAATAACAACACAAACATAACAATTTATATTTCCAAATAAATAATTAATAATTTAAATAATTAAATATTAATTTAACAATTTATTTTTGATTAATTTGATTTCTAATATTATAAAATAACAATTGATTCTACTACTCTATATAATGAATTAGTTATATAATTAATTAAATATAGATTTTGTGAAAACTATGGAGTATTGTCATTGTAATATTAATATTTAAAATATTATTCATATTATTATTATTTTTTTTTAATTAAATTCTAATCAATTCTTTTATATTAAAATGTAAGAAAAATCATAAACGATTTCTTCTTGAGCGAAGAAATTAAATGATTCTTTTATAAGGTTAATTGTTTGAAACACGTAAAAATCTCATTATTCATTAGATTAGCTTAAAAAAATAATTAGTTTAAAAATGGGCACTCTGTAAGTATTTCGTGTAAGAGAAAGAAATAGATATTGAAGATTGGATTATTTATATTACAGGGAATTTTGTTTTTTTAATATTTGCTACACTGTAAATGAAATTAGGAATAAATAAATTGAACAAGATAGAAAATTATTTTTGATTAATTTATTCGAATCTTTAAGACAAGATTATAAATAAACGATTTTCTCAAATTCTCGCTTGATTTATAAGTTGTTATTCAAGGAAGTAAATATAATCTAATCGCCATTCATTTTACATAATTCCAAAGAAGTGGCTGTGCGTGCGTGACTCTAATAGCCACCACTTATTAGATTTATGATTGAGCAAATTTTATATTTATCAACAAAAATTTTAAACCATAGAATAGAAGAAAAACAAAATAAAAAAAAAATAGTTAAAATACATTTTCTCTTATTTGAATTAGAATTTATAATTTATCTGAAACGAAAAAGAAAAAAAATGATATTAAACTAAAATTTAATATACCAATTAAGTAATGAAATTAACAACAAGATTTAAATAAATTCAAATTAAACTTTTAGTGATTTTAGTTTGGAGGTAATAATTTTTTAAAAAGATGTTTTTATTTAATTATTATATCGACAGTGGTGTATTGAGAGGGGAACGCGGGGGAACGACGTTCCCTTACCTTTTTTCAGAACCGGAACGCGTACCAGTACTTTTTCATGTCCTGACAACTTCCACTTAAATCTACTGTTAGAATTTCTTTTTTTTTGTGTTTGTTAATATTTTGTATAGTAAGAATACGAAAAAAATAAAAACTTATATGAAAAAAAATAGTTTGCTGAAAATAGGACTTTTTTTGCTCCCACTATGCGTTCCCATACTTTTTATTTTATCAATACATCACTGTATATCGGTGTCTCTTGACGAGAACATCAATAGTAAAGTATGTGACAACGAACACAATGGTTATAAAATATTGATATAGCGTATTTTGTCTTCTGATTGATTAAATTATTTATTTTAAGTTTATCCGAAATTTTCTTTATATCTATTAATTTCAAGAAGTTTCAAATTTATTGCATAATTTAATACATATGATAACTTGGTTTTCTGCAATATTCACAGATCGAAAATGACTGAAATCGTACTAGAATAGATAAAATGAGATTTTAAATTGAAGAGAGAATAGAAAAGTGGATGAAAGTGGCTCAGGGGTAAGATCGTTTGTGGTAGTTGAGGTTAAGAACTTCACGAAGTTCACTCTAAGATAGAACATTAAAATTGACTAGACTCCTTTTTTATTTTTAAGTGTTTAATTATACTTGTTTGTGTAATGAACACTTTCAGTTTATTATATTTCACATTAATGAAAAATCAAATGGATCGATAGATCACTTATGTATTGAATTTAAATTGAAGAGAGAATAGTCCTGTAATCACATGTTCTGAGTTAAATTCAAGTGTAGGTTGAATAATGTACATATGCGAAAAATAACAAAACAAAATTCTGAAGAAGACCGAAACGTTAACATATTTATTTGCAAAAGAACTTCATTTCTAAATTTTTTATTTTCCTTCTGGTTGTCTTCTGTCTCCTAATCAATTATATATTTTTATTTGCAATCTATTTTATGGTATATCTAGATAAGTGAGATGATTATGATGGTGCAGTGATTTAATTCAAAAAATGTTTATAAAACCATTAAAATTTTAATGAGAGCAAGAAAACATTTTATCGAATTGAATATTGAAAGAGTAAAGATCTTCAGATGATTTTTTCGAGGTCTTTATATATATATTGTGATTAGAGGTTGTATTTGTAAGTCGATTATAGATACATCGTGAGTAGATAAAGCGAACCCCGTCCTGAGGTGGTTAATGGCAAGGTGGGGATCATTTTCGTTCACTTCCTTCATCAGTCGACCTCTCGAAACCGTGAATTTATATATACATATATAATAGCTCTTAAATCTTTTATAATGTTCCGCAATTACTTTTTAATACCAAAAATCGTTTTCATCGAATCATGCGACATCATTAACAAATTTCAAGATAAGAAATTAATTAAACGAACAGGTAGGTGGTGAGAGTGGATATTTTTTTTTTATTTCTTAATGTAAAAGAAATATATATATATATATATATATATATATATATATATATATATATATATATATCCTGCATATATATTATATGTATATACGATCGATTTATATATTAATATTCATTTCAAAAACTGAAATAAAAATGAAATTGCTATAATCAAATATTTTATTAACACAAAAATGAATATCATAAGAATTTTTTTTTAATGCAAAAAAAAAAAAAATATATATATAAAAATGATAAAAACAATAACACAATTAATGGTACTATCATTTCAAAGCAAATTTGTATTTTATTACAAATAAAATATGATGACAATTTCCATTATTAAATTTTCAATAGTTAACATTAGAATAACAAAAATAAAATTTTAAAAAAAAAACAATAATAGAAAATAGAATAAAATAATTAGTTATGGTTTTTTCTTTCAAAAAATTCATAATTATTTAATATAAAAGAGCAAGAAAAAATATAATTTCTATCATAAAATACTAGAATAATTAAAATAAAAAATTGAAACAATTATATAATATATATATATATATATATATATAAGAAACCTCACGACACGCTTGACTCTCATCCTCTGGCAAAAGAATTTCTATGTTATCTATGGAAAAAAGGTCCACCCAGCCCTGGGAGGTTACTTGGTCAAGAAAATAAAGAAAAAGATTGAAAGGATTCGTTGTGCTGATCATATAACACCTCTACCCCTGTTAGCCGGCAACCCACCTGATTCGGGCTGTCCTTGCGTAGGATCCCCAATAACCAAAGGGTTACAATATATTTAAACACAAATCTATGTAAATTTAAGTAGGTATTTGTGAAAGTTTTGATTATAAAAAAATTATTCCGGGTTGTTTTTACATTGGTTAATGATAATTGAATCTCGAAGTTTCGGTGTTCATCATGGCTCCAGTAAGTGACAATACAAAAGGATATATAAACTTGCTCACTTAGGACTACTTCAGAACAAACAAAAACATTATTTGTGAGAAAAAGAAGAATAATTCAACTCTAAGCAGCTACCGTGAATTATTAATTGATTAGAAGAAATAACGTGGAATAACATAAATCTATCTACATATACCTACTTAAAGATCTATCAGGAGAAGATTGAGCAATGGACTTATCAGAGATGGAAAAAAGGGTATGAAATGATTTGAAGTTTAAAAAAAAAACAAAGGAAAAAAACTCTGGAGTGTCTCCACTCGACTGTCTCGCAAATTTGAATTGGATTAAATAACATATATTAATTTAAATTAAATTAAATTAATTAAATTATAAATTAAAATTAATAAATAATATTTATTAAACCAGCGGATGTTTGACTCTTTGTTGATGGTACCACGTCACGTGTTGGCGCGTGAGATTTCCAGTGTTAAAAAATTAATTCTAAACTGTTTTTGAGTAATCTAGGTTACATACATACACACAAACACACACAAAGACATTTTTCTCAACCTTAGTGAAAATGATTCAGGAACCTTAAAAATGTATAAAAACATCAAAATTTCTGACGAGATAGTAAAAAATGAAAATATTCTGGGAAACTAAAAAAGAGTTAGAATTAAAAATGAAATGATAAATGGATTAATCGTTATGTGGTTTTAATAATAATAAGTCAGTCAGCCTCGGGCTGTTGTCCAGTGTGAACGTGTGCCAGTCTCAGGATTACCCAGGATTCTTCGGAACTCCACAGCAATGCAGATAGTACAAAATCACCCAACCTATCAACCAAAAATCCCGATATTAACCCTTGGTCACACAGACTAAGACCCAGAATCCCAAAAATATTCCCACCTAAATAATCTCTTGAAAATGACACCAAAATGGATGCTGAAACGTCGAGAAAACAATCAAAAAAAAATACGTGATTATAACCCTGATAAATCTGATAGTAATACATATATATATATATTTAATTTAAAAATTGATTAAAAATATTATTGTTATTATTATTATCATTTAAATTTATTTTATTTTATTTAGTTTTTTTTTATATCTAAACAAAGTTTGTTCGTTTTGTAATTGTTCGTCACATTATTCTTATTCCCAATGATCTAAATAGAAAGGAGAGTTAAAATATTTGAATTCATTTATTCAAAGGTGTAAAATGTTCGCACGATCGTTGTCCCTTAAGGGCACTTGGTATCTCAGCAGTTGCTGCGAAAGGACAATCGCCCCGGGAATTTCACCTTCAGCCTTTGATACCTGTGCCATCTTCCTCTCCTGGGTGGCCAACTTAGCATCATGGCAAAATAATATCAATGAGAATCAAGAAATCACATTCAGACGAGAGAAGAAGTGGTGAGGAGAGCTTTCCATTCCATGGAAGTGAAATCCAACAATAAAAAAAATTAAATTCCATTCTCTTCGTCAATATTTTAGAAGATAAAAATAAAAATAAATGAATGAAGAAAACTAAAAAAAATAGGAATTATTTTAGGGAATTAGGAGAGAATTGAAATTGAATGGATATGGCTTACAACAGTGATTCTCAACAACTGTGCCATGGCACTTTTGTGTACCGCGAGATTTTCAAAATGTGCCGCCAATTTTTACAAATGTAACGAGGCTCTTAAACATTTCCGTCTATTTTTTCAATTTTTTTCAATATGGTTCTAAAAAAAAAATGTTTTGGGGATCAGACTCTTAAACATTTTCGACTTTTTTTCAATTTTGTCAATATGGTAAATAAGTAAATAACTTTTACACTTATCTTTTTCTTTGCGTGCCGCAAAATTTTTAAACCGTTAAAAGTGTGCCGCGGTAAAAAAAAAAGGTTGAGAATCACTGGCTTAGAAAGAAGAGGAATGTGGTTTCTGAATTTGCGAGTTCAGTAACATCAGAGAGATTAATTGTTAAATGATTTCTAGGTGTATCACATGATTTCTCTATATTAGGAGGGGAGTAAAATGTATAGAGATAGATTATAGAGAAATCAAAAGCTCACGTAAGGGCAGGAGCGCTAAATCTCGTTTCTAAAAGCAGAATCTACTCGTTACCCTAAAACTTATTATAATATAACAATGAAATGAATAAAGTTTATTTAGTCAATAATTTATAAACTAAAAAAGAATATAGAACTTAATTATTCGTATTTAATTTACATGATCGATGACTCTATTACTGCAACCAAACATTTTTTTATTTTCCTATTCTGAGTTAAAATAGTTATGTAATAGTACAAATAACACTAAAATTTAAATAGTTAAAGTAATTTATGTTCAAAAATTGAAACGTTGAGTTTATTTTAGACTTGAAAGACGTCAGCATCAGTCAAACACCATCATCATCATTATCGTATGTTTATTACATGCCTGGGAGCTGAATTGAATTGGGACGGTTTTAGAAGGAATCTAGACGAGTACTTCACCACACTTAAAAGGACCCTCCATTCAGTTGGAGATAAAACCGGAACGAGAGGAGCACTAGTTATCTTTCTTATTGGCTTCGTTGAGTGGAAAATACGTCTGATCAATGCAACGACGAAGATAGAGACGCAGTGAGTTTTCATCCTACAACTCGGGATGAGCTTTTAAAAGATAGGATTAATTTCCTATTGATTTACGATACTATACTTCTATTTACGATGTAAATATGATACACACAGAATAAATAAGAAATAAATATCATTTATCGAATGGAAAACACTTCGTTGCAATTTGGAGACTTTAATTTGTCATTTAACGGATAATGAAATGTTTTTGTTACCTGGAATTGTATACCAGAAATGTTTTTAGATTTGATTTGATTTATGTTTTATCTTCTCTGATGTGTTAATTCTTAAAAACAAAAAAGGCCAAGGGTTTTTTTTTTTTGATTTTTATTATTATTTGATTTGCCTTTTCTTCAGAATCATAAGTACCTAAGTATTTTTCTTTGTAGTATATAAATGTTTGCTTTTAATTTTTATTTTATTGGCCTTCTTTTAAGAATAACCTTCCCTACTCCTCCTACATTTACTCCACGCACATCTCCATTTGCATTTCTTTTTCTTTTTCTTTTTTTTAACGATCTCGCTCCAGTTCTTTCTTAACAAGATTCGTTACCACAGTTTCCTGGATAGGTGTTGCTTCTCCTACTAACTTCTTTATATCTTATTACGTGTGGAGACACTTTTTTTGTTTTAGATGTCACAGTCTGTTCTTTCTATTCTTTGTTTGTTTTTTTTTTTTCTTTTTTTTTCTGGCCCACTGTTCTACTCTATTCTTATTCTTGGTTGGTAGGTTTTCATTCCAAACGACTGTGTGTAGCATATTTTTTTTTTTTTTTTGATGGACTGGTCGCTCTCGTTGAAATGGTCGATTGTCGAATGAATCGAAAATCATTCATATTTCATAAAAGAAAACAAACAAAAAAAAAAGATACTAAACTTTTAAAGAGTTATTTCAAAAAATATCAGAGACAATTGTAAACAAGCATTTTTATGAAGAAACTACTTAAAAACTAAATAAATAAATATAAAAAACACGAAACAAAGATAAATAAAGAATTATTGAGTCCAAAAAATTTTTGGGACAAATTTAAAGAAATAAACATACGCTGCAGAAATTGGTTCATGTGAAATGTAATAAACTTAAAAAAGGAGTCTAGTCAAATTTTTAATGTTCTATCTATGAGTGAACTTCGTGAAGTTCTTAACCTCAACAACCACAAACAATCTTACCCCTGAGCCACTTTCATCCATTTATCTATTCTCTCTTCAATTTAAAATCTGATTTTATCTATTCTAGTATGATTTCAGTCATTTTCGATCTGTGAATATTGCAGAAAACCAAGTTATCATATGTATTAAATTATGCAATAAATTTGAAACTTCTTGAAATTAATAGATATAAAGAAAATTTCGGATAAACTTAAAATAAATAATTTAATCAATCAGAAGACAAAATACGCTATATCAATATTTTATAACCATTGTGTTCGTTGTCACATACTTTACTACTGATGTTCTCGTAATGATAACTTTAAGCTGAAACTTCTATAAACTCAGTCAAAATAACTGACAAGAAAATTGAAGGTAGTTCAATCGATCTGTTTTTTTTTTATTTCACATCCGATATTAATATTTAATTAATAATACTCTTTCGATACTTCGAAAGTGTTGATCTATCTTTTTCCAATAATCTATTTCCTTCATAGTGTAATTATGGATTTAATAATTAAATTAAATTTGAAAGTATATTTTAGATTTTATTTCAAATTTATAGTTCATTTATAGTATTTATTATATACTTCTATATTTCACATTGTTTCCTTGTACCTTTTATTTCTTCACTTACAATATAATATTGAGTGTTTGTTGGTTTGCTAGCTTTTGTTCATTAATATTTTACTTTTATTTATCAAATATTCCTGATTATTTTCTAAATAATATCGATAAGGAATATTATCACTTTCCCTCTCTACCTTTAGAAAACCCATCTCCGTTTGACCTTTCGATTCCACACTCTATTCATCGACCATTTTTCTTCATGATAAGTTATCATTGATAACTTAACAATTATCATTTTCAATGAATCACAGAAAAAAACAAAATAATTTATTATATTATAAATTTTTATAATATTTAAGAAAAAAATATTAAATTTGATAGGAATAATCAATATATATATATATATATATATATATATATATATTATTTATTACAAATGAACTTAGAAATATGTCTAGTAGAATTCTTAAAATTAATATTTTGAGGTTAATAAAACTGTGATACTAATTTCTATTTTATTAAATCTAAGTTGGTACCTGAATTAGAGTTACCAACTATTGAATTATAAATTTTTATTTATATACTTTGTTTACAATACCAATTAAAAATTTTTAATAACAACAGTTGTTCATTATATTAG
Organism: Labia minor; assembly: GCA_963082975.1. Lineage (NCBI taxonomy): Eukaryota > Metazoa > Arthropoda > Insecta > Dermaptera > Spongiphoridae > Labia > Labia minor. Next base: position 10,309,158 of record OY720348.1, read on the forward strand.
AAATAAACCAACTATTGTTAGTATATATAATAATATATAATAATATAATATAATATATTCATAAATTATCACTTCATCATCAGAATACGCATTTACGTGTAAATTTAAATTATTTCGAAAAGTAATTAAAAAAATAAAATAAATTATTATTATATAAATATAATATTAGATGTTTTTGGTTTAATATAAATTAAAGTAGATTTATAACAATTATTTAAAAAATCTGGAGTGTCTCCACTCGATTTACTCGCAAATATGAATTGGATTAATTAACAAATATATTATATTTAAATTAAATTGAATTAATTATAAATTATAAATTAAAATTAATAAATAAAATTATTAAACCAGCGCATGTTTGGCTCTTTGTTGATGGCACCACGTCACTTGCTGGCGCGTGATTGACAATGTTAAAAAATTAATTCCGGTACTTTCAGCGAATCAATCAAGCTGAAATTCTATATATAGCAGTTTTATACAATTTTTAATCATTTGAAAAACTACCAAACTTATATCTTTATTTTTACGGTCAGTATAGAGGATAGGAGTTGATAGAAAACTACGAATTTTGAATAATGCTCGTGTACCAAATTTTATGATTCAGAACAAACCGTTTTCGCGTAATCTTGTCTAGACACACACACACACATTTTTCTCAACCTTAGTGAAAATGATTCAGGAACCTTCAAAACGTATAGAAACATCAAAATCTCGACATCGAAAATTTTCGTGATCACACGAGATAGTAAAAAGTAGAATAATAAAATTATTTTGAAACCCTTCAATATTTGTGTTTGTTATTTAAGTTGATGAAATAGACACGTAAAATTATTTTTGTTATATAGTAAAAAATAATAAATAAATAATACTCGTATATTTTTTTTATTTATTATTTCTGTATAATATAATTATTTATCAACCTAAGATTTATTTTAGCTTATAATTTAATTTCTATAGTTTGGGAAAATAAAAAAAAAAAAATAAAAATAAAAATAAAGAAAGGAAAAAAAAGAATGGTATTCTTTTTTAGTAAACCTTACCAGTAAATTTATTTGACTGGTTAGGTTTTCTAGATAACATTAGTAGTCCGAAAGCTGGCCATCAATACGGAAACCTCTTCGCCATCGATACCTGTCTTCCCGTCTGGCTGATAACAAATTGCCAATTTATAAGGGCATTCAAAAGCGCAAGATTCAATTCGAACTTACCTACATATAACCTTTTATAGTGACTGCCATAAGTTAGATTACGATTTCTTCCCTTCATTTATTTATCTCAAGCAAGTTTATTCGAATGATTCGCAGATGGCGACTAGCCGCGTTCAAATTAAATATTGGAAAGCCATTGAAAGGTAAAATCTGAAAATTCATGAGTGTTCAATGAAAATGGAAATGGAAACGCCGCTGGAGAATTTAACATAAAATTTAGTATTAAGTCAAGGATTATTATTATTATTATTATCATTATTAATATTATTATTATTTTTTTTTTTTTAGATTTTTTTTTTAAATGGAAAATTTTGCTATAATAATCATTCAAGAATACATTACTCGGTTTAATATAAGAGTATTACACTTTGATTTAAATTTTTTTTTTTTAAATTTAATATCATAATTTAATTTTTTTTTTTTTTTTTTTTTTTGTTCAATTTATGAGAATGATTCGATTCGATAAGTTTTGGAATCAATTGAAATTTGATAATTTGGAGAGAAATATACAAATTATACAGAAAAAAAAAATTTTAATTTAATTCTTTTTATTTTAGATTAATCTTTAGAAATGTTTGGTTAATTTTTTTAGTTGAAAATTTACAGTATTTGTATAAATAATTGTTAACTTCTTATTTATTTATCTAAATTCATCTTTATTAATTTTTTTTTCTTAAGACTATTAGAAATTTTTATGGTTTATATTAAATTAGCCAATTTTAAAATTGATAAATGAAGAAAAAAAAATATTGCAAATTTTATGTGTTGTTTTTAAATAAAACCAAGATATGAAAATTTTTTATAATTCAAAACAAAAATAAAAAAAATGTAGAAATAATTAAATTTTAACAATTTTTACTATCTCGCTAGAGATATATAGAGAAAATTTTCGATGTCGAGATTTTTATGTTTTTATAAGTTTTGAAGGTCCCTGAATCATGTTCACTAAAGTTGAGAAAAATTATTTTTTTTCCTTTAAACTAAGCCTAAAAATAAAGATATATGTTTGATAGTTTTGCATATGATTAAAAATTGTATAAAACTGCTATATATACAATTTCAGCTTGAATGAATCGCTGAAAGTACCGGAATTAATTTTTTAACACGAGCTGGTTTAATAAATATTATTTATTAAATTTAATTTATAATTAATTAAATTTAATTTAAATATAATCATTGTGTTAATTAATACAATTCAAATTTGCGAAATAGTCGAGTGGAGACACTCCAGATTTGTTATTATTATATTTTATAAAGTTATTAGTTATAAGCTGCATAACGACAAATAACCTATCTGCATTTCCAAAAATAGTAGTCACTGACGTTGCTATAGCGAACACACGTGTCTAGAATGTGGGGAAACCGATCAAATCAGACAATATACAAAAGGACATGAGGGAATTTGGAGAGAATAGATGTTGAATGGATGTAGCTCAGGGAAATATATATATATAACGTCAAGAGGATGAATAAATATAAACAAATAATAAATAATTAAAAAATTAATTAAAATTTTTTGTGAGTAACTAAAGCATGTATTTATATTATTTTACATTTCTATTAACATTGGGAATGCTTGTTTACTTATCTAAACACTCACAATCATGTACCAAACAAAGTTAAATATTAAGGATTAAGAGTTAATTTAAATTGGGTGGATTAGAAAAGAGACGGCTGGAGGAATGTGGTAACTGCCACCAAGACCTCTTAAGTTCTGTAGGATCACAGAGACAGATAGTTGTAATGGTATTTACTCCTTTAATAGTTTTTTTACTATAATTGGCTGTTAACTTATTGACTTTTTACTATCTCGTCAGAGATAGTATTGCGATCATGAAAATTTTCGATGTCGAGATTTTGATGTTTTTATACGTTTTGAAGGTTCCTGAATCATTTTCACTAAGGTTGAGAAAAATATCTGTGTGTCTGTATATATATATATATATGTGTGTCTGTGTGTGTGTGTGTAGACAAGATTACGCAAAAACGGTTTCATCTAGAATAATGAAATTTGGTATACGGGAATTATTCAAAATTTGTAGTTTTCTATCAACTTTTGAGAAATGTAGCTCAACCGGAAGAGGGTCATTACATACCACGTTTGGATTTTTTTTTCCTTTAAAGTGACCGTAAAAATAATGATATATGTTTGATATTTTTTCACATGATTAAAAATTGTATAAAACTGCTATATATAGAATTTCAGCTTGAATGAATCGCTGAAAGTACTGGAATTAATTTTTTAATTTGCAAATCTCACGCGCCAGCACGTGTCGTGTTGCAATCAACAAATAGCCAAACACGCGCTGGTTTAATAAATATTATTTATTAATTTTAATTTATAATTTATAATTAATTAAATTTAATTTAAATATAATATATGTTATTTAATCCAATTCAAATTGCGAGGATAGTCGAGTGGAGACACTCCAGCTTATTTCTTATTTTTACTATACAAAATATTAACGAACACAAAAAAAGAAATTCTAACAGTAGATTTAAGTGGGTTGTCAGGACATGAAAAAGTACTGGAACGCGTTCCGGTTCTCAAAAAAGGTAAGGGAACATTGAAGATAATATTATGATTTAATTTTTTTTTTTTTTATGTTTCTATATGAAAGTTTAATCGTGTTAATATATAGGTGTATATATTGAGTCAAATTATTTGTTTTATTTTAATAAATATTTGTTGAAATCACAAATGAAATCTTAAAAGAAAACAACAACAGAGGAATGAGAGAAATCAATTTTATCCGTTCCCCATCGACTACTCCCTTAAGCAAATATATTTTTTGAATAAAATTAATTATGATTATATCTTAGTTGAATTTCCATTCCAATAGATCACCAGCTGTCACAAACATTTCATAAACAATTGGGTTCTCTACTCGAGCACATGTCTCCTAACACCCTCGAAGAAATTCATCAATTTACCCATTCGATCTTTCTCAATGATTTGTATCTTATTCCTTTAGTTTCCCTCCCATCATCCTCTTCTTCCTTCCCCCACACCAAACACCACTCACCCACCTCCTACTCCACCCACTCAACACATTCCTTATCCCGTTCTTAATTATATTTCCAATTTCCTGGAATGTTTCCATTTTTAATTTTCATGCTGCATTTCTGATTATCGCACACAATTTCCTTATTCAAATCCCATTCAGTAAATTAATTACTAAATTAATTAATAAACTTTTATTATTTAAATAAATAATTCAATATATATTATTATAAAATTTAAATTAATTTATAATTAATATATATACACTATTATATTTATTATTTTATTTATATATATTTATATTAGTATAAATAATTATTAGGAGACAGCTTGCCGAGAGTGTAGCGTAGCAATTTTCTACACAAGAAGTTAGCTTTCGATTCCAACTAAGAACAAATTTTTCTAATAAAATTCAATTTAACATCAGCTGACAGTTCCTGGTTCTATACATGCGGAAGGCAACGGGAAACCATCCCATTAACATATACCCAAGAAAAATCATCATGGCTGGGCAGCTTCTAAGGCTATCCTAGACATGATGATAGCGAAAGGGAGCGGTACCTTAAGATGAAGAAGAAGAAATAATTATTTATTATATTATTTTTTTTTTCAATTGTTTATGTCAAATAATATTTTTATTACTATCTCGCCACGTAAATTTTCGATGTTGAGATTTTGATGTTTTTATACGTTTTGAAGGTTCCTGAATCATTTTCACTAAGGTTGAGAAAAATATCTGTGTGTGTGTGTGTATATGTGTGGGTGTATGTGTGTATGTATGTAGACAAGATTACGCAAAAACGGTTTGAGCTAGAATGATGCAATTTGGTACATGAGCATTATTCAAAATTCATAGTTTTCTATCAACTTTTGAGAAATGTAGCTCAACCGGAAGAGGGTCATTACCTACAACGTTTTGATTTTTTTTCCTCTAAAGTGACCGTAAAAATAAAGATATATGTTTGATAATTTTTCACATGATTAATAATTGTATAAAACTGCTATATATAGAATTTCAGCTTGTTTGAATCGCTGAAAGTACCAGAATTAATTTTTTAACACTGCAAATCTCACGCGCCAACACGTGCCATGGTGCCATCAATAAAAAACCAAACATGCGCTGGTTTAATATTTATTATTTATAATTTATAATTAATTAAATTTAATTTAAATATAATATATTATGTTATTTAATCCAATTCAAATTGCGAGATAGTCGAGTGGAGACACTCCAGCTAATTTTTTAAATTAATATTATTTTATCTACCATTAATAAAAATGTATTATATTTTATATGGTATTTTATAATATATATATTAATATTTAATATTTTATATTTTTAAATATATATCTAATTCATTTGATAATTATTGATAAATTGTTTATTTTTATAAGGTTATTTACAAATTTTGAAATAATGGGTCTTAGTCTGTGTGACCAAGAGTCATAATTGATATTTTAATTTGAATAAATGGCCGATTTGAATTCTCAAAATACAAACTATGACTCTTAGTCACTTAGACTCACACTAAGACTCAGAATTCCAAAATTACCTTACTAAAATTCACTTGAAAATGGCTCTAAAATTGACATCAAAACGTCAAAATTTAAATTTAATTTATCAACAAAAATTTTCATATAATTACATAAATATACGAGATAAAGTAATTATATTTGATTTATTCAAGAAAATAGTCAATTTAGTAATAAATTTTTAAAATAATTTTATTATATTAATTAATCTAAAATTTATACAATAATGTGTTTTCATAATCATCTGTACCTCACAATATGATTTAAAAAAAATCTCTTAATAATTAATCACTTAATCTCCTCTTTGATTTAATCATCGTTCACATATTTTATTTAATTTTATAAATGTATACAACCACGTAAATATTTTTTTTTTTATTTCGTTGTATTTGCATGCCAAAGTTACAGTTACTTCCGATTTCATTGAATATTTATATTTAAATGTTCTTTAAACGCGAAAACACATGAAACTTCATGTTCTTATATTCTATTCTTTGTTCAATGTAAAATCTTTAATTATGTAATTAATTAAAAATGGATTCGATATTCTATTCTATATTTATTATTAATTATCGAACTTGATGAGTATTATTTTAGCTTTAGACTTTGTGTCTTTTAGATGTACACAAAGTTTAATCAAAATACATATTTAATGAGAAATTTACTGCCGAGAAGCCTAAGAAGGGAGGGTATAAACACTCCACCATCCTTGCCACTCCATTATAGGATAAATTGCAAACTTTCTTAATACGGGGGCTAAAATAAATAAATGAAAAATAAATTAACCTTTTGATTTATTTAAAAAAAAAAAGCAAAAAGAAAAAAAGGAAAAAAAAAAATTAGATCTTGATATAAAAGAAAAGGTAGATTTAAAAAAAGATTAAGAAAATTGTATGCGGGGCAATAAGGGAGGGGATAAAATATCATTTTATTAAATGATACGCATTAATGTATGGGATTAGAATATAAAGAAATGTATATAATGAAAATTATATACTTTATACACTCCAACATAGAGCTTTGCAAAAGGCTAAATGAAATTTATTATTAATATTTTTATTTAAAAAAATTTTAAATTCCTGCAAGGTATAAAGTAATATGTCGTAAAAGTAAAAGTAAATTTCAAAACACATTTACTCTACTAATAAAATTTTCAATATAAATGTAAAATTACTTAAAATGGCTGATTTAATATACTTATTATTTAATATTTGTGATTTCGTTTAATAATATTATACAATATAGTGTTATTATTATTATGATTAATATTAATTTTATTTTATTCTAAAAATTTAAAAATCCATTTGGTATTTATATAAACGATTATCAGTACCCCCTCCCCCACCAATCATAATCTTTTCAATAATTAAAATTATAATCTTAAATATTTCATTAAAAAAAAATTAAGGTTTTATTAAATTGTCAACAAGACCTGGAGAGTGCGGCTATTGTTTTATTTTTACGACCTGGTCTGGCAGACTTGTCCACGGATCAAATCCCATCAAAATCATTTAATTTATCAATTAATAAAATAAAAATTAATTTAGAATAAACATATAAATGTTATTATGATAATAAAAAATGTATCTGACAAAATGATTATGGACCGAAAGTCCAAAAAAGTAAGTAGTAAATTGATTACCAACAATCTATTAAAAATAAATATTTGCTTATGAGTTTAAATTTTTAAATTTTATTTATCTAAGTAAATTTTATATTTAATTAATAAAAGAAAACGAAAATAAACATAGAAAAAAGTTTCGATATAAAATTTAAAACAAAAATAAATAATAGTAATAATAATGATAATTAGAGTTACTAATTTAATGCTATACATGAATTTGTATAAAATATTTTTTATTTTATTTTCATGGTAGTTTTTGTTTTTATAAATTTATTATTATTATTATTATTGTTTTATTTAGCTTATGATATGGCAATATTTCAAAACAAGACTGGAGGCAATGTGACTATATGTATAGTACATTTCGCTATTTTAGTGATTTTATTGATATCATTTAAATATTAGTCGAGGTATATTTTATAAATTATTAAATCCTAGATCTATTATCAGTATGCTAATAAATATTGTTTATTTATTAATTAAATATTTTTTGATTTTAAATAAAGAATTTAAATACAAATAAATGAATCTTATTATATATAGCAGTGATTCAAAACCTTTTTTTTTACCGCGGCACACAAAGAAAAAGATAAGTGTAAAAGTTTACCATATTGATAAAAAGTGGTCCCAAAAACACTTTACCTTTTTTTTAGAACCAAATTGAAAAAATTTAGAAAAAAGTCGGAAATGTTTAAGGGCCTCTTTACATTTGTGATAATCTCGCGGCACATAGGTTAAGAATCACTGATATATAGGTATGTTATATATAGATAGATATAGAAAATAAATATTTATTATAATATATATATATATATATATATATATATATATAAACATTATTACAAGATTTATCAAAATTTATAATTGTAGAGAGCTCTAAATTTGACATTAAAATATACAGTGGACAATTAAATGATAACGTAGCGAATATGTCAGGTCATTATGGTTAGATTGGTTTACAATCGTACATTTAGAAATTAAGTACAACACCAGGCTATATACCTATATATATATATATATAAGTTGTATCTCAATTTGGTGGATATAATGCGGATATTAAATGAAAAATTATCTTTCTAAGATCACGACTTCCCCAATACATAATGCAATAGAAATCATTTATGAATAATGAATTGAATAAGGATTGAATGAAGAATATAAAAAGAGAGGTAATCCTTTCAAAATTAGTGATAGAATTAATCTGAAATCTAAAATAAGCTGGAGTGTCTCCACTCGACTATCTCGCAATTTGAATTGGATTAAATAAATATATATTATATTTAAATTTAATTAATTATAAATTAATATTTATTAAACCAGCGCATGTTTGAGTCTTTGTTGATGGATATTTGTAATGAATTAATTAATATATTCCAAAGATGATGATGAGAGCATTAAAAAATGAAAAATGAAATCAATGATCAAAAAGTAGATAACGTTTAGTCGTTAAAATCAAATAATTTAATCCAAAAAAAACAAACATAAATAACAGAAAGTGTGGATAGAAAACAAATAAATAATATTTCTAATTAAAGAGAATGAATAATATACTTATTAATTACCTGGCAAGGTGTACGGACACACAGCCCAATCGAGAGGTGACTTGTCACATTCACTTTGCAATGGAAACTAAAAGATTTTATTAAAATAAATATTAAAATAAATAAATTCTAATTTTATTTTTATTTATATTCTGTTTTTCCATGAAATTTGGCCGAGTGTCTTATCGCACGATTAGAAAAACAAATCATTACTGGAATTGTGCTGGTGAGGTCCGTTTACTTTTTATTTAAAACAAAATAATATTATTTAATGTGTGTGTGTGTGTGTGTATTATAAAAATAATTTATTATATTTATTAAAAAAAGAATTTAAAAAAGAATATTGACTGATAATCATTTACTAAGAATCGGATATTTATTAAATAAAATAAATAAAATGAAAATATATTATATTTATAATATATTATTCAATAAATAATTTATTAAATAAAATTTTATTTTTGATGAATCTAAATATATATATATATATTTCTAATGATATTATTACAAACATAGAAATAGTAATTTAAATAATATTATATTAACATTTATAATTATATTATTAAAAATTAAAAATCTAAAGAATAAAAATATAAAAAAATAAACAAATTGGAAGATTTGAACTCGGACAAAAGAATTAATAGTCATTGTACTATCCGATGCGACTGTCTTATCAACTAGTAAAGACATAGGAAAGAAATCCACTTGAAGGCTACGAAAATTGAGCCCATAAGCAATACATTGCAAACTATTTATTCATTAAATATTGATTAAACAAAGAAAAATGATCATGGAAATAGTTATAATACAAGAAATACAAGAATCAAAAATAATCTTGTATTGAGAGAAGAGATATGCAAAGAATAATCATTTAATATATTGAATCAAAAGATACGACGTCATCAACATGGCAGCCGAAATCACATTGCATCTGTCAAAATTCAATAATTAATATTTAATTAAGGAAGCATCATAAAATTATATAATGCTAGTGAAAATGAATCTACATTGAATAACGAGTATTTTGATATGCGTTTTATATATTGTTATCAGAAAATGTTTATTTCAAGTGTAAACATGATACCAAATAAAAATTAATTATAATTTTCATTTATATTTCACTAAAAGTCCATTTTATTGAAAATCTGGCGAAAATTCTGTTGTATCTTTTTACTTTTATTCATTTTTTATGAAATTTTGTTATTAATTTGTATAAACGCAATCCAATTGAATAGAAGTGTTTCTGCTAATTCTCCAAAGAGTTCAATAAATAGGAGTTCCAAATTTTCTATTAGTATGAAGCGTTGAGAGGTGGGTCCTCTCAGAGGCAGTTATAACACATGTCTCACTCGTAAATTGCGGGGTTTTGCTAATCGAAAGATTGACGTAATCTGGATATATTTGAATGAACCCCCCTTCGGGGGGTTCATTCAAATATATATAGGAGGCTCTTCTCAGAGCCTCCTTAAAAATGAAGATTTAGATTTTTTTTTCTTTTATAATGAATCTATGATAGGTATTCTCCTTCATCCAAATAAAATGAATTTTTTTATCAAATAAAGGGGGGGGGGGATAGTAAGGAAATAGATATATCAAGGAATCTAATGGTAAAAGACATGATTCCTCCAAGGGAGACGACGGGGAAGAAATCATGAGCTCACGTGAGGGCAGGGCCGCCAATCCCTGAAGCAGAAATCTTTTCTATCGGAATTTCAGAAAAGAAACCACCCGTTACCCTTCAGAATGTTTCGATGTACTCAAATTCATTTACAATTTTATTCAACTTTATCAGTGTCTATTGATTTGTTTTCTGATTATTATATCTTATAGAGTGTTATTATATAGAATTATAATTCAAATATTATTAGTTATAATTTTTAGTTATTGGAGACCTAATTTTTATATGCCTTATAATTTTAATCCCTCAATGATAATAATAATTATGCCATATTCGATAAAGTCCAAGTGATAAAAATAAATCAGACTTACTCCCTTCACGCATAGCAAAAAAAAAATAAAAAAAAAAAAAAATATGTCAAACAAACATTTCTTTGATGATGAAAAAAATTCCACAAATAAATTCCATCAAAGAAAATTATTTATCTTTTCCTTTGGAACTAATTAATTCCACCACTGACAGTATAGTATATATATATATATATATATATAATTTTTCGTTATGGATCGTCTAAAACGTTTTCTCCCACCCCAATTAGCCAAGTTGGGATTGAACATCACTGTTGAAGAGTTGTAGAAGGGGGAGGGGATGAAATAATTTCAAACTCAATGCAAAAACAGATTGCATCTCCCCCCTCCCCTCATTGCTGCCTTTTTTCTATCCGCAGTCATTTGCTAACCACTTTCACTCATCCCCCCACTCCCCATCCTCTGTATTTTCTAATTGACAAACGTCTGTCCTTTGTGCGTAGATCTCGGGGCTTTCCCCAGCTATTCACCTTTTCTAGATCAATTCACGATCCATTCAAATAACTTTCTTCCATGCAATCGTAAATTTCGCATTCACTTGCACAATACGAATAATTTATAACTTTACCGTCATTTCCACGTATTATTACTTTATTTGATCAGATTTTTTTAGAGCACAAATTAATATAATTTATTAATATTTTCATTTGCGTATTTTTTTTTTACATATCGCCGGAGAGCACTTACTCACCAACCCATCCTGACATAGACTTTTCAAATATTTATTTCTCAATAGACAAAATTAGAATTTAAAAGTAGATTCGCAACATTCCAAGAAAATTTTTATTTTTTTTATATAATAATACAATTCTCTTCTAAAATAATGAAAATACTCAAGCAATTCTTAATAAATATTTATTACTTTAATTATTTTAAAAAACGTAGCATTTTACTTTCATTTATCACATAGTAAAAATAATATGTTATTCAATTAATATACTAAATATTAGTATATATATCAGTTATAAGTAGGGTGACCAATCGTCCCGTTTTTCCGGGATTGTCCCGTTTTTAGGTGCTCTGTCCCGGCGTCCCCAAAAATGTCTTCGGGACAGCCTATTGTCCCGTTTTTTTAAATATTTAGGACATTTCGTACTTTTTTTTAAAATTTTTTCAATTTGTTTCTAAAAAAAGGTTAAACCGTTTGTCCCGGTTTGGTGTTTTCGAAATATGGTCACCCTAGTTATAAGTATATTTAACACCTCTCAAAAAAAACAATCACTACTGTAATCAGTAAATTATTTATTTTTATTAAAATTAAGTTAGAGGCCCTTAATAGCCTCTTAATTATTCTATTATATTGATCTATACCTATAAATATATATGTATTCAAAATTAAAAAAAAACCTATTATCATATCTGAATATTTATTAATATATCGAAAAATAAAAATAAAATAAAATAATATCAAATATAATATAAAGAAACGAATCTTCTAAAATTATACATTGTATATAAGTGTAAAAAAAAATATAATGAGTGAGCATCTGAATAAATGGAAAAGCCGGTGTAGGCGGGCTGACTCGTTCTTTATAAAATGAAATGTTAAAAATAAATGGTGAAATTTCACAATTGATTTATTTGTAAACTTCATGTTTATTAATATTAATGGAATGTTTACCAATCACTAATTTTCATTTATTTTTTTAATACTTAATCATTTTTTTTTTTACATCATTCTGAAACAAGTTAACTAATGTTATTTATTATTTGTTTTCCTTCAACATACATAATTATAAACAATTCTTCATCTTTAAAATAATTCATACCTTTCAAAAAATAAAACAAATAAACAATCGATATTTTAATAAATTTGTATTAGATTTGTCTAAAAGTCCATTAATAGCCTCTTAGGTTTTCCGACTTAAATCCATACCTAAACATTACCATAAAAATTCATAATTTGGATTTTTATTTCTTAGAAAATTAACTAAAGAATATAATTTTCTTTTTAGTATAAGTTTGAATTTATGTATATATATATATATATATATATTCAGATTTTATTGATTTTTCCTCGCACTCTTCTTTTTTTAGGGTTTAGAGTATTTACATTTATAATCCATATAAAAAATATTGAATATATACATATTTATTTAGAAATTTTGATTTATGATAGATGAAAGGGGTGGTGCTATTTTTTTCGGTAAAGTTCCTTCCCTTTATCCCATATAGTATTTTCATCCATCAGTAATAAGATTCCAAAAAACATCTAATTGACCATATTTTTTGATAAAGATATACAAATATTTTCAATAAAGAGGAAAGGGTAAAAAATCCATTATATTATATTAACAATTATAAAATAACAATTTTTATTTCCATTTTAAAGTTTTAACATTTTTATATTCAATTTATCGGATTTTAAACTAAAATCAAATATTTAAATAAACATTATAATTGTACAAATACCTAAATTCTTTTTTTAAATCAGACGCAATTCTATAATTATTTAATCCTTTTCGGGTGACAGTGCTCAAACATTTTTGACTGCAATCACCACCTTCCTTCAACTATTCCAATGCTGGACTACATTACTCAAATTCTTTTCTTTTTTTATGACAATGTTTTAAGATGGATAGAGGTTTCTCAAAATCTGTGATTTTTTTAATGAAACACAGGTTTTTGGATAAAAAATATTTTATTTTTCAACGTAGTCTCCTTTGAGCTCTATACACTTCGTACAACGTTTCTCCAATTTTTTTTTATCCCTGCCAAAAAATAAGATTTGTCGAGAACATCAAAATAGGTTTGTTTGTGAGATGATTTCATCGTTGAAGTTAAATCTCTTTCCGCCGAGCCATTTCTTTAGGTTTGGAAACAAGAAATAGTCACTCGGGGCTAAATCCGGAGAAAAGGGAGGATGAAGGAGCAGTGTTGCCATTTCATTTAAGAGACGGGAAATTGAAAAAGTCAAGGACTTATTGACCTGACCTTGTACTTTAAATATATGGGTACTAGGTATAAGGTACTTTCAATATATTAGGTATATATAAGTTCTCATTCATTTTTTATGATAATTTTATATACTTACCAAGAATATATGAATTTATTTAAAACTACTTATCGCTACAAAACAAATTAATAAAATAAATTAATAAATAATAAGATATTAAATACAATTACAAGTTTTCAATTGATAAAGTTTTCCCTAGAAAATTTATTCTATTTCTAATAGTGTTGGAAATATTTTTCTGGGGACTTTACTCGTCTGGTCAATTCAATTAACCTGGTCGGTTGCTTGAAATCGATTGACGTTGTTTCTAAGAAAGGGAAGAACTTTTCTTGGGCCCTTGGCTAAATTTCTTTAATAATTGTCCGATTGTCTTGTTGTCGACAGTTGAACGTAGAGCAGATGTTCTCTGGAGTGTCCACTGCGGCACGAGATTTATTACTAAGCTCTACTTGACCGCGTTTGAAGTTTGCGTACCGCATAAACAGCCCTCAGGGATGGTGCTTTAACACCAAAAAACCTTACAAAGACTTTCAACGTACTCGAAATGGGGTTAGGGAGTTCTTATAGTCGTAAAAAATATCCGCACGTAAATATTCTCGAGTTAAATATATTTTTGTTGTTGTTGTTGTTGTTGATGTTATAAGATACTACTTGAAATCCGTCTCATGTCGGAGAGAATGAATATTTATTGATGCGCCAAAAAGCTAGATAAGTAGGGTGTGTATCAGAAGAGATGGGTTTTAATGGGACCCTATGAGTAGTTTTAATGTGGCACTGTGAAAACTTTGAGAAATTCTCGAATATGTCAAGAAAAGGAATGTTCAAGATTAAAAAATTTTGAAAAAACATACATACATATTTTAATCATTTTTTTTAAAAATAAAAAATATGATTAATATAAAAATGTAAATTAATAAATTTATCGAATCAATAAGTGAGTAGATGTAAAGGGGCGATTAACTCTTATTATTATTTATATAAAACCTTATTTTCTGAGATCATTATATAACAAGGAGAGCCGTAATTTAATTAATAATTTAAAATAATTTTCTTGAACTAATGAGTGTTTGCTGGGATTGTCCTGATTTATCGACATAGAGCAGATTTAGGGTTCCAGTTTTCGTTCCTAGTCTAGGTATATTTTAAAATGTCAATATTTGAAAATATTGATGAAACTATAGGTGTTATCTCACAATATAATAATGAAAAAGAAACAAAATTTCATTTTAATAATTTGAAAATATTTTTTATAACTGTTATATTATGTTATATGATTTTTGTTATGTTATCTATTTATTTAAATTTATTTTTAATTTTTTAATATATTTTATTCTAATTTTATATTATATGTAATTCTTTTATTATTTTGTTAAAGAAAATTTAATTTATATTAAAAATTATTTGCCCCTTTACTGTCAACTTTCAGATTATATCCATTTATGAAAAAAATTAATTTTGTTCTTATAAATATGATATTGATTGATATTTAAGTAATATTAAAATTTAATTAAATTACATTGAATAAAGACTTATATTTTAAATTTCAATTGAATTTTTATGAGATAATAGAAAATTAGTATTATTTGAAACATCAAGGCATTTCAGAAACAACAGGCATTTTGTCATGAGGATATTATTTTTCATTTCTATCAATAATTAGTGTTGAACAAGAAATATTTTCAGAAAGAATAGAGCCATCTTCACCGGGGCACAGCCAATTAAAAAATAAACTGAATCCTGACTAAGTCCATTTTTATGTTCGCAAAGTGGACCAGTTGGATAAATGAAAAAATAATTTTACTTCAATAATCCGTCACTATAAACAGTAATTAAATAGATAGATAAATGAAATATTAGAACAAAAATTGTAATTATCTAGGACAATTTATCTTCCTAATTTGATTGTATTGATTCTCTCAAAATATTTCCTCCACCATTTTCATAACGTTTTTCTTAACTTCACTTGGCGTCTGTCTCTCTGTCTCTCTGTCTGTCTGTTCACTCTTTTGACAAATTGAAATCGATTTTTCATCGACTTTTTATTGAGATAGTCTTTTGAAAATTTCTATAGATATTTCAATGGATCCCTAGAAGGTATAGAAGAAATATAACTGAATTATAATTAATTAATTGTAATTAATTAGCGATTAATTACTTTTAGTAACTAACTCATTTTGTGTTACTCCGATTAATTTTTTTTCAACTGATTTTGAAACATAAATATTGATTTCAGGATAGATTTTCATTTCAATGAACTAAAAAGAATAAAATAATTATTCTATAAGCCTGACAAAGTTTATGGATCAATTGCTTCATATTCAACGAAAAACGTTGGACGCATTTAGTTCTATACACTTAACTTCCTTTATAGAGCTATAATTCATATATATATACTAAGATACATACCACACTAATACACTTAATTAACAAGTAACACTTTTTCTTCAAATATAATCAACCATTTTGGATTTGATTGATAATATGTAAATTTAATAAAAATTCTTTTAAATTTTGATACATACTTTGATATAAGTATTATTACAGTTAAAAATAATAAAAGATTAATTTCTCAGCTCTTTTACTATCAATTTTATTGCATGATAAAAAAAATTGTCAGTTTATGTGTTTAATAAATTTTTTATTATTACAAAAATTTGACTTGATTGTTCATATAAATAAATTAAACTAAATGCGTCCAACGTTTTTCGTTGAATATGAAGCAATTCATACATAAACTTTGTCAGGCTTATAGAATAATTATTTTATTCTTTTTAGTCCATTGGAAAAACGTTATTTTATAAAAAAACTTTAATATTTATATTATTCTATCTATAGATAGAAGTGAATGTATTAATAAAATAAAATTAGAGTGAGGAAGTCGGGTGTAGAGAGTGGAGGGGGTTTATTCTGCCTTGAGAGAAAAGAAGTAAAAAAAGATAAAGTTATTTAAAAGAGTCTTGTTAAATAATAAAAATAATGAATATAGTTATGCTTGTAGAATCCACGGTATTCGTTAAAGTACTTATCACCGGTTTCATATTCTCAAGATTAGAAAATCTCCAGTACTTTTACCGCCCGGAAGAAAAAAAAAAAAAAAAAAATTAGCACAACTTGTCTTATAAAAATCCATGTCTCTGTGTTAGATATTCTATGGATTGCCACCCACCAACCACAGAAGAGAATAGAAATTAAATATACATACAATTTGAAATTGTGTAAAAAGAGTATGAGAACGGTGGTGGGACGGATGGTCTGCGGGGTGGTAGTGGAAAAGGGGAGGTAGAGGGTGAGGAATGATCGTAGCAGGAAAAAAAAACTTTCGAGTTTATAATCCGATTTACTTTTTTGAAATTAAACCATTAACGGATTGTATAGAATTCTTTAAAAGGATTATTCGTTCAGTGGGAGATTTACAATTGATTTTCAAAAAAAAAAGGATTATTTCGAGAGATTAATTCATATCATGGTGGGAAAGAAGGTGGGGGAAGGTGAATGGGGGTGGTTTGTTGTTTATTGTGAATTAACAATTAAGTCAATCAATAGAAATGGAAAAGATGCAACAATGACATATATACAACTCTTTTATTTATTTATCAATTCAATTCAAAATATTTTCATGCTAATAAATTCACAAAAATAAATAAATAAATAAATAAAATAAAAAAATACTAGATTATTTTATTAGGCATTGTTAAATATTTAAAGATGTAAATTACAGTATTGTTTGTAAGAAGTCAGTTAAAAAAAAACTTTTTTTTTTATTTCTACAATACTTTTAATCATAATAAAAAAGCTGGAATAATTACAAAGAAATAAATAAAAAAATAAATAAATAAACAACAACAAAGTGATAAATTGAAAGGGTTTATTTTCTCTTTCTCATCTCCGTTTTAGTTTCATTATTATTATAAATTGGTAACGATTAAATGAAAAATAAACTTTTTATTAAAATGTAGATAATCGGAAATTAAATATTTTATTTTATTTTTTTTTTTAACAAAATAAATTATTGTAATTTATTTATTTTCGATTTTAAAAATAAATTAATTTTCTTTCAACATTTAAAGTATTTTTAATAATTATTTTTTGTATGTATCTGTAAAGATATGTATATTATACTGTGAATATATTAAATAGTAATAAACTTGATAAAATCAAAAATTGAAAATCAAGTAAAAATTAACAGACAAATTTATAAACAATTTAAAAAAAATAGTTAATATAATATGTAAATTTTTGATAATTGATGATATTTGATAATAACTTGATGAAATTTAATAATGACATGATAATTTTTGAAATTTTTGAGAAGTAAGGAATATGGTCTTTTATAATTGTTTCTGTTATGCGCGCGCATTTTGGTATTTTAATCAAGGTCACTCGCATGACACGTTTTAATTTTAATTTTATGCTAATAGAAAAGGATAAATGTACCTATATTAAATCTTCTTGTTTAAAACAAAAAGAAAAATAAATAATAATAATAATAAATATGTATTCAATTATACTTTATGAATAATATTTATATTTTAGTATAAATTAAAAATAAATAAATAAAATTTATTAATAATATATTCTTCATCATCTACCCATATCAACATATTTCAGAAGATAAAAAGTGTTTTCATATTTTAATAAAAATAAAATTATGGGTGAATAAATTCAATAAAAATAAAATATTATTACTAAAAACATTTTATAAAATTATTTTCAGTATTAGCTAAATAAATTATTGTGATTCGATTTAATCAAGAAATTATTTAGATTTTACTACTAATAACAATTATTATTAAAATAACATTTGACAGCCCATGAATGGGCTGTTGGTATATGAATTTACAGACTCGATTACTTTTGTCACGAAAATATAGAAAGTAAAAATAATGCAAAGTGAGGGGAGAGGGGAGTGGTAGCAATCGGATGCAATGTGAAAGTTTTGCTCACTGTTTTCTTCGATTACAATGGCGTGGCGCATCACGAGTTCTTGCCAACAGGTCGTACTGTTAATAAGGAATACTACAAGGAACTTATGCAACGTTTGCGTGAAGCAATACGGCTCAAACGATCGGAATTGTGGAAAAACTAATCATGGATTCCGCATCACGATAATGCATCAGCTCACATATCATTGCTTGTTCGAGATTTTTTGACCAAAAACAACACCGTAATCATGCCTCAACCACCGTATTCACTAGATTTGGTTCCCTGCGACGTTTTCCTATTCCCAAAACTGAAGAGACTATTGCAAGGAAAGCGTTTAGCCACAAATGATGAGATCAAGTCGGAATCGAAGAACGAGCTGGTTGCAATACCGAAAAGCGCATTTCAGAAGTGCTTCGACGATTGGAGGAAGCGCTGACATAAGTGCATTATATCTGAGGGAAATTAATTTGATTGTCCTTCGTTCCATAGTTCAGAACTACATTAGTGAGTCACTCTTATATATATATGAAGACGGCATGCAATCTTGACCCCGGGTTCAAGGCCCATATCCAAAATTTCTCTCTAGCTTGAGTCTTTTAGAAAGAAGTCCACCCAATCTACGGGATAATAAATAGAAAGCTACTTGAAATAAATAGTAGGAGCGAAAATCAAGATAAAGGTTGAGAGGTTTCGTTGTATTGATCATACAACATCTTTTTTCCGCTTAAGCGGCAACTGACTTCATACGAACTGTCCTTTCATAGGATATAAAAAAATTAGAATATATATATATATTATTTCATCTGATCTTTATTTATATTTATTTATTTTATACTATACAATGATTAGGTGTTATTTTGAAGGACAGGTCTGGATAATTTATTTAATTTAACCTTTTCTGTGTTCATTATTCTTAGATTAAGTATATTTATTATTTTGATGATATATATAGTATTAGAATATTAAATATATATATATATATAGTTTTATCATCGAACAAAGGTCTGTAATCGATAAACCTAGAATTGTATAGAAAATAGGGATCATGAATTCTTTTATATAAAATTTATTGATTAGTTGATAATCCCGGTTGATCAGAAGGTAAAAAAAATAATAGGATGATTCCTGAGGCTATTATGCCTATCCTTCCGATATAAGTGAACATGTTTGCTTAAAGTATTTTGATTTTTTTTTTTTTTTTGTTTTTCACTTTTACTAAAGAAAATAAAAATGGATAGTAAATGTCATTAAAATTTATTAAAACCATTCGTTCGCGGAGGTGACGGTGAATGTTGTCTCCAAGACAGATGCGCCAAGAGGGCTGGCAAAAAAAATAAGAAAAAAAAAAAATAAAAAAATAACAAAAAAACGAAACAAGGATATCAAAGGGGGCGTCTCTTGCTATAAGAAGAGATAGATGATAAGACCAGATAATGAAATAGAGTACGAAAAAGGCTGGTGACTTTGATGTCACTTTTCATTTTCCATTACAGGACAAGATGCTCTACTTCAGAACGAAGACTATTTTCTATATATATATATAGAGAGAGAGAGAGGAGGTGCTCAGGATGTGAGGGTAACCCATAATAATTCAGGTTATAATTTTTTTTTAAAATTATAGATAATTAAACAAGTGATTAATTAATGATTATAAACTAATTTTATTTAGTTGTATAAAATTACTATTCATTACTTATTACTATTCTTGCTTTTAGGGGAGGGAAACTTCCCCAACTTCATCATTCATTGAAATTAAATAATATATAATAATATTTATAATAATATTAATCATAAAAAATATTAATAATATCAAAAATAATAATTTTATTCAAATTTTAATTTCAATAACCTTATCAACAAAATATTTATTTATTTTTATCATTTCCTACTATATTAATAAAAAAATAATATATATATATATATATATATATATAATTGTATATCATTTTATCATAATTTATATATTTTATCGCTATCTTCATTTAGAAATAGAAAAAAAAATAAATGTATTGGTTTTCCTTTCGAGATTAAAGATTATATTTAGGAATAACTAATGTGGCATATTTAGGTAATTAATAGTTTGCGTGCTTTATGGGTTTATTAACTTTTAATGTTTTTCATGTTGTTGATTCTTATTTGTTTTTCGACAATTAATGTCAAAGGGATTTAATATTATTAATTAAACAAGCGAAAAATCGGGACGAGTCGCAGTATTTCTTCTAAGCCCCTCCCCATCCCACACACACCCTTTTCTTCAGGTGATCGGGGATCTAGAAGAGGGAGGGAATGTCATAGCCTTAGAATAAACCATTATATTATCAATATCCGTGTTTATAAGGCAAAAATTGAATGATGGTTGCTGAGGGATCAAGCATGCATTATGTACATCCCGACTTGGTTTCTCTCTCCGCGAGGGAAAGGAGCGAACGCTCCCCGTTTTTTGGGGAGAGGAGATGGTGTGTGTGGTGGTGGTGGTAGTGATGGGGGTGTGGGTGTGGGAGCAATAGACAGAGGGTTGGGGTAGCTTGGAATGAGAGACGTTTTATGTAAAACGAGCCACGATCAATACGCTAATCCAATACAGCACCAGGGCTGGGTCCAAAGTCTCGAGTAGATCGTAGGCTACTGGTAAATAGTGCAACGAGGGTTGCCACCCTCGTCCACGCTTATCAAACATTTACAGCGACCCCTCCCCAATCATCCTCTGATCAAACCCGATCGGAACCGCAGCACAACAACAAACCACCTCGCGGCTGCAATCGACCTGGACAGTGTCAACTTAATAGCCCAGCTCAATCTATGCCAGGGGATGCACTACAAAGCAGCTGATACCCAACGGACACTTACACTAACGTCGGGTTATAGGAAGAATACAACCTGCTAAATAATCAGGGGCAGTAACCATCAATGAAGGAAAGAAACAAACAAAACAAAAAAAAAATAAAATAAAAAACAGGTGGGAATTTTCATTTGCGTTTGGGTTGCCTAACTTAATTTTTCAAATCATCTTAACTTGATTAACCATTCGAATTGTGCCACCAAGTTTATATATATATATATATATCTTTTATCACTCTAATGATAAGGATGTGAAAAGGCGAAGTGAGAGCATCACAGAATAAAAATGCATCGGAAAAAAAAGAGGGAACGACGACATCGATAGACGTGCTTTTAAAATATTGGAAGTCAGAGAGAAAGCGAGGGTGGAAGTGGGAATGAAAGGGGAAAGGGAAATAAAAAAAAAATTTCCAACAACCACGTCATCTTTGAATAAACGATCTCCTCCCTCCTCCCTCCTCCCTCTCAGTTCCTCTTTTGCCACTAATTTCAACCGAAACGAGGGTTCTCTACGAATCACGTATTGTATACATATGACGAGTTAATTTTTTAAAATCACTGACCAGGGTAATATATTTAGTAATGGGAAAGGGAAAACTACCCTCTCGAGGACACCATTTAAATAAAGACTGTTTTTTTAATAAAAAAAAATATACAGATTTCAATGTTTAAATATGTAATTGAACTGTTCATTTATTTATACTTAGAATTTATTAAAGATCATTCTGTTTCGTAATTTCTATTTTCAATCGAAAAAATTTCTAAATTTTTCGAGAGTAAAGTAATTATAATCCCGATTCATTTCCGGTTTGAGTTATTTCACAGATCTCCACGTTTCAAATCATTTTTGATTCCAAAAAGGCGTTTTTCTCGATGACGTATGTGTGTGTGTTTTATTTGCGCCCTCCCCCCCCCTACCTTTCCAATCCGCTCGAACTTACAAACTAACGTTGCTTTTAATCGCTCACTATTTTTATATCATAATTCTTTTATTTTTATTAATGGTTTTTAAAAACTCTTCTGTAAAAAATAATATTTTTTTACATTTAAGTTAATTTTAAAAGTATTGTTTATTTATTTTTACAAAACTTAAATAATATTAATTTTTTTATTTTCAATATATTTTTTAAAATATTTTACTATTTTACTGTTTAAAACATTTTTTTTTAAATTTTTTTTCAATATAAGTATTTAAATAAAGGATAGTCAATATACAAGCACATATATTTAAACTACTGTATATATGGATTGAAAGTGGCTAGAATGGGAGAAGAAAGAAAGAATGGCAAAAAATATATTGGTAGGGAGACCGAGTGGGAAACGTCCTCTTGGAAGACCAAGGACACGGTGGGTGGATAATGTGAGAAAGGACGTGAGAGTGATGGGAGAGGTTAGGACCTGGAGGGTTGTGGCTCAGAATAGGAATACTTGGAGGGGTGTGGTTGCTGCGGCCAAGAACTTAGAGCCATAGAGATAGATCGATATATCGATTGAAAAGTCTTATGGACACTGGTTTTCCATAAATTTATTTATTTCTTGCAAGATTGTAATTTAAATATAATATTATAATATAATACTTTTTTTTTTTGTTTTGGCTCAACATTTCAATTTTCGCATGTTATAAGAGTGATTTGCTTATTTGTTTTCTTTTATTATATAATCTTTAATTTCTTAAAATAAATAAACCAATTGTAAATATTGCTTGATGAAATATCAAAATATTAATTGTCTTATTGTATTATATATGAGTGTGAGGCATGGTCTATGACTTTGATGAACAAGATTATAGTTAAACAGTATTTGATAATAAAATTCTTGTTAAAATTTATGGATCGTTTAAAGCAGCGGTCGGGGAACTTTTTTAATCATTACCTTAAAATATTTTTGTGTAAGTTGATATTACCCCACGGTGAAGAACAAAAAACAATACAAAAACGAAATCGCTTCTTTTTAGCATCTTTCCTATTATAGTCCCCCATGATAATTTTGAAAAGAAAACTAACTAAAAATTTAATGTTTAAAAATACTAATAGGTTTATAAAAATAGCAAATTAAAAATATATACTTTTTACTCACAAAAGTTTCATTTTTACCCCATTTGGAGTAATTTCCGGACCGCTGGTTTAAAGGGACATTTTGGAGATTGAATAATAACTGGAAATTACCATAAGAGATAAAATTGTTTACAAAAAAAAAAAAAAACTAATTAATTGAGAAACAATTAGGGGATGGGGTGGATCATAAGAGGAAGAGTCATAAGAATAAATAAACGATTGTCTCCGAATAGGAACAGTTGTAGGAAAGTGTTTGCTGTGACCAAGAGTTTTCGAATTCAGTAGGTGAATAATAATGAAATCAATATCCTAATTATCGCATGGCATTGCCTGTTTTACGCTTACCACGCGACTCCTTTCTTATTTGAAATTCATATCGAATATCCTTTAGGTAAATGGAAAAATAAAATTAATTTTCCTTACGGTATATTTTAATAAATTCACTTGGAGCACCTGCATTGAAATTTCCTCTAATTACATCACTCTTTCATTTCCCAACCTCTTTTTCTACCCCCCTCCTTCCCCACCACCTCCTACCTACCCAATTCCGCTTACTTTTCCTTCGTCGGGTTTTCTTCTTTTCAAGAAATAACTGCTTTTGTCTCATTATTTTGGAATAATTTTCCTACTTCGGTCTTTTATTCCCGAATAGTGAACAGGAAATAACACCAATCAAGTTTTTTTTTTATCGTCGACCACTTAAAATGGACCCCATTCAATGCACCACTCTGTTAAATGGTAGCCTTTTTTTTTATTAAAAAATAAAAATATTATTTTTTTTTTTTTTTTTTTTTTTTACTTTTAAATCTATCATTCTATTTTTATTATATTAAAATATCCCATTTTCTCTCTCTCTCTCCCATATTTTTTTTTTAATATTTTATTCTGAAATTAAATCATAGACAATTTATGGAAAAAGTTTTGATTAGCTAAATCATTGGAATGTTAAGTGAAGTTAATAAATCATTTTTGAAACGATATAAATGCACAAGTTTCGTGGCGAAAAATTCTTTCGAACATTTATTTAAATTTTTTTTTTTTTTTTTTAATTTAAAAGGAATTGTCGTAGGGTGGAGAAATAACTGCCCTCTTTGTGTTTATAACCTCCTTCTTAGGCAAAAGAAATTTAGAGAGAGGGAGAGATTTTTTTACAATGAAAGAAAATAAATTCATTTTGAAAAATAATAATAATAATAATAATTGGATGTAACAGTTTAAAAAAAAAATCAATTTAAAAACGTATCTTTTCTTTTCATTTTTAATTAAATTATAAAACAAAATTGTTTTTACTTTTCAAGAGGTTACAATGAACTTAACAAAGTGTTAGGTGAAATTAATTGAAAAACGACAGGTAGATATACCAAGAACAAGGAAAGCGAATTGTACAAAGATAGGAATTGAATGAAGGAGAGATTATGGTTGCCAAGACCAAAAACTTTTCAGTTGATTAGTTATAATTTTATACAACAAATCATCTTCTTATTCCGACATTCGAGTTTTTAAGTAACCTATTTGATTTGATACTTCGTCTAGTTTTAATAACCTATATCGGGTAAAGTATACAGTTGTTGGCCCCCAGGCAGTCATTGGCCCCCTATCACTAAAACACAAGTAATAAGAGATTTTTATTTTAAAAATTGCCCTATTAACTATGGTTATGTAATTTATGTGTTTGATGTATGGTTGTATAATCACTATAGAATACCAATAACTATAACAGGAGACTAATAACTGTATTTTTTAGGATTTTTTTTAAAAAAGTGCTTATTGAAAATGTCATGAGAAAATGATTTTTTTTATTCATCAAAAGGCTCGTATCTATGTTCTGCAAACCTAATTTTACACAGATTGTTCCGCAATTTGCACAGATATGCATTAAAGACTGCTAGAAGTTGCTTAAGGGGACCAACGACTGTATGCTTTACCCTATATATATAAGTATATAATTAGTATAAGAGATCATATCAATTTTTTTGTTTTTTGAAATATTAAAAAAAAGATGACATAATAGTGAAATCAAAATTTATAAATTTAAAGGAATCATTAAAAAAAAATAAAAATTCATTAAACCCTAAAAGACCATTAATTTGACAATACCATTGTATAAGTACTTAAAATCAAAAATAAAATACAAAATATATTATAACAATGTCCTCTTTTACATTATAAACAGATAAGGACCAAAAAACTCATTAATTATTGCGCCATTTTGATTTCCCAAAGGACCCACCTTAACAAGCCCAACAGAGATGCTCAAATTTACCTCATTTAGCTTTTTCTTGAGCGTTAGTTTATAAGAAATAGTCACATCTCAACCCAGATTATCGTTGATCAAGATCTTTATTCATCTAACTATTTTGAGTGAACCATTTACATTGTTTAAAAATATATTACCCCAAAAAATCGTATATTCCATAAAAAAAAAGAATAAACCCCAACCAAGCTATGTTGTAAATGGTTTGGTAGCTATTAAGATTATTATTCTTCCGGTTTGCTAATTTAACTTCATCTATTAATCTTTTGATAATCATTAATTCTCTCTCCCACTCTCCTGTATATTTATTAGGGCATTGTTATCGCTTTGGAATATTACCTAGTAACCAGCTACTTTGTATGATTCCCGGGGGGCTTTTGAATAGTATGGACTTTCAGTTTAAACATATGTATTTGTACAATAAATGGTTCGTCTTATTTTCACTAAAGCTATTTATTAATCGAAAACCAACTGAACCACTTTCAGAATCAGTATAACCAATTCTATATATATAATTAAAAAATAGATTAGAATAACAATTTCTCCAGAATTTCTTTTACTGCGTTAAATCATTATTTCTTTAATATATTGTGTTTTTTCTATATTCTAAATTATTTTCTTTTATTTTAAGAATAGGGGAAGGAGGTTGAAAACTTAAAAAGCACAATATTTTCTGCTTTTAGGTTGTTCAAAAATGTATATACTTTGAAATTATATTTCTAGATTTTTAGTGATTTTATAAAAATCATAGTTTCAACACCCAAATAATTGTTACAATATAATATGTAGTCGTCTTTGGGTGGGAGATTTGGAGAAGAGGAATACAAATAAATGAATCGAAATTGATCCTCCATTGGGCGCACCTTTGATTGTACCGAAATCGAGTGAACCTATATATTTTAGTCCAACAGATTTCAATACATTAATTCAATAAAATATAAAATACTTGCCGGGTAACCTGGAAATGAATTATACCAGATTGAACATAAAAAAAGAGTTTATTCCACATTGTCAACTATTAACTATAATAAAATAATTGAAATTAGCATTTTTCAAATGGATTGGTTAAATAAAAGTTTTAATTGTAGATATTGTCACAACATTTGAGAATTCATGCTAGCAAAGTTCAGACTGGCAAAACACCTACTCTCTCCTCGTATTACATTGCACATGGAAACTACACATGTTATCAGCTGTGTTCATTTCACATTTAGCTTTTTGTTATTTTATGAAGTACCAAAAAATAGACGAGTAAACAAAGAAGGGAAAAGAAAAACTAAGTCATTTGCTGGTCTTTGAGGCTGACTGGGCTCCATGAAAGGTTAAAAGAAGTTGGATGGAAGAATAAATGCAATTCTTTTCTTACAATAATATGTATATCATTAAAGTTTTTAGATTGGGAATACAGGTAGAGGTTATATAATAGAAGGACCAGAACGCAAAGATGGGATATTATTAGATATAACCTAAAAGAGATTAATCGAGTGTGAGTCTAAACGGCCCTGGATAATGACATTTTGCGAGATGTGGTTGTTGTGGCTATGAACATGCGAGTTCGATAATACCACAAAGTTAAAGAGAGAGGGAGAGCGAGAGATTTCTAGGCTTGCATGTTACTAGCTTTCTAGACTAAAGACGAAATGCCACAATTGTACAGTCTGTTTTCCTAATTAATAAAACAATAATAGTTTTAAACAACAGAATAATTAATTCAATATTTATGTATTTTAAGTTTATCTCTTTTTGTATACAAAACAACAAACATTCCATGTGGAATAACCAAGAATGATACCCTTCGTTGCCAAATCTGTCAAATATAAAATAAAATTTAACTATATATATATATATATATATATATATATAAGTATATATATTGATATTGAAGGTACCCATCTATAGATTAGAGATATTTTCTTTCAGGTTGAATTGGATTGGTTGAATGGTCGAACCCCTCGAATACTCAAGAGGCCCTTTAAATGTTGCTATGAATTCTTCCTTGTCAAAAAAAGAGTTCTCAAGGGCGCCCAATATCCAACCGATAGCTGGCCTCATTCATTTGTCGCATCAAAAAAAAAAAAAAAAAAAAATCGATCTTGTAAATGGAAACCAATTATGTTATGTTGTATCCTTCAATAGAGAAAACGGCAAAGAATCGGAAGCTTGTGTACCTGGCTCAAAGGATAAAGAAAAACAACAACTTTGATCTCATCAAGAAAGAGAACTGAAATCGATTGCAACAGAAAATCATTATTCATATAAGACAAAAAATAAATAAATAAATAAATGGATATATAATATATAAATATATATATAATACAAATTTTGTTGTACGTATTTGCAATTTAGATTTAGAATATTTGATAAATTTAAAAGTAAATTTATTAAAAAATATAACAAATTATTGCTATAATATATTGGAAATAACGCCGATTGGTATATAAAAACGCAGTAATTTAGCTTACAATATTAAATGAAGATTTCAGGGAATTGGGAGAAGATAAAACTTGGATGGAGCTGGAGAATGTTTGTGTTAAGACATTCTTTTTATTTAGTTCTTTTTTTACATTGCTTTATTATTATTATAATATTAATTCTTTTTTTAAGCAAGTTTAAAATTTCTTTAATTAATCAAAGACTTGTGAGATTTATTATCAATTCAAACTGACATTGAGATTTACTTTTTATAGAAACTTATGCTAAAATAAGTAATTTTTTTTTAATAAATATTTATTATTAATAAAATATATTGTAGTATAAAAACTCGTATACATTTAATGTATTAAGAGTAAAATATATTAAAAAAAAATAATAATAATTTATCATTAACAAAATGTCATAAAGCGTTTATAGCAAATTCATTTTTTTAAAAGTTCATGTCAATATAATTTAAATATTTATAATATATACTACAATCTATTTATTTCTAGTATAAAAATGAAAAATTAAGCAATTCACTGGAATTAATATATTACAATATATAAGTTTAAGAACCCATAATAAAATGTAACTTAAAACAGCAAATATATTAAAAAAATTCCATTCCAAAATATATATCCTTTTTTTAATAGATTTGTTGATTTAATCACGATAATTTTTATAATTTAATCTATAATTTGATTATCTAGCATTTACGGCACCTGCGCAAATGAATAAATTGGCGCCCCTATATTCGTAAAATTTATTAGATTCAAAAACAAAATGCCGCCCCGGACAAATGCCCGGTTTGCCGCCAAGTAGAGTGGACCCTGATATAGGTATAGGTAAGGTGACCATATTTCGAAAACACCAAGCCGGGATATTTGTGAACAATTTTACCTTTTGTTTACAGCCATTTTAAATGAAAAATCGAAAATAAGAGCCAAACTGATTGTAAGAAAACGTTCGTCGGACCTAAATATTTAAAAACCGGAATAATAGACTGTCCCGAAGACATTTTTCGGGAAGCCGGGAAAGACCACCTATACCTAGGGTGACCAAACGTCCCGTTTTTCCAGGATTGTCCCGTTTTTAGGTGTTCTATCCCGGCGTCCCGAAAAATGTCTATTGTCCCGCATTTTAAATATTTAGGACATTTCGTACTTTTTATCAAAATTTTTTCAATTTGGTTCTAAAAAAAAAAGGTAAAACGTTTTCTGGACTAGGCTCTTAAACATTTCTGACTTTTTTTTCTAAATTTTTTCAATTTGGTTCTAAAAAAAAAAAGGTAAACCGTTTGTTCTGGTTTAGTGTTTTCGAAATATGGTTACCCTAGGTATAGTTAGATATTAACACCAATTTCGAAAAAATATTATTTAAAATCGTGGGTCATTGTAACTTAAATATCGGATGAAAATTAGAGTCGATTTTTTTTTGTTTATTTTCATTTTTGTATATTCATATAATTAAATAACAAATTAAACATATAGAATATAAATGGAAAGAAAAAAACGTGTAGGCATTTTTATATATAAAGGTTTTTCTTGTAATGAATTTTTCAAGAAAATAAATGAAGGAATTAATTTGAGGAAGCAAAATGTCTTATGGAACCCAAATCGGGGTGAATGAATATATATATATATATATATATATCCATTCGAATTAAATACGACTAAGGGAATTTTTTAGTCTTTTTAACTTTAATTATTGGCTCAAGGGAAGAAACATTTAATTCCCATTTCGATTCGTTTCTCAAGAATTGCTTTTGATAAAATTCTTCATTTTGTTTAAATAACTAATTGATATTTAATGTCGAGTTGAAATAAAATCAGCAGACAATACTTCGCTCATTTACAAAACAATTATTTAATCGACCTTTATTTAATCCTTATTTCTTCCCCTTTCGTTTCTTTTTTTATTTATTTTTTTGTAAATAAAATAAAATGAATCTTTAATTAAACAAATATATATATATATATATATATATATATATATATATATATATATATATTTCTTATACGCATTATCTTTCTTAAGACAGTTTATCATGAATATAAGATTAGATAGCGATAATATTTTAAAAAAATGAGCTGTGGCCAGGCACAGAATCGACCGACGATTTGAAATAAATTATTTTCCAAACAACATTATATATATATATATATAATTATATATATATTGGTTTTTATTTTTATTTTAATTACTCAATTATTAATTACTACTATATTTTAAGTGAAAAATTTCCGACAATGAATATAAAATTAATACTTTGTAAACTACCACTTCCGGTATCTGGATAACCACTAATAGTTGATGTATTCACTTTACTGATGCATTAAGAAAATATATCGGATTTTATCAAAATCCGTTGAGCCGTTCAAGCTATAAACGTTTATACGAAGACGGACGGACAGCTAAAAATACCTTTTTCTGTTAACAAAATGCATGATTCGTGGAGATTTGTAAAAATTTCCACATGTGAGATTTGGTATGTAAACAATACCTTCCCTTTCTATCGCCGGTCGGTAAAAATTATAATAATTAAAAAGATTTATTAATATATATAAATGTATGTATATACATACATACAAAGGTTATCTATAAGATTTTGCATAATAGAGTATGCCACTAATCAAATGTCAGTATTTAAAATTACCATTTTTATTCATTTAACCTTAATCCAAAGATTAAGTGCGATATGTGTAATTTTGTAAAATCTCTTAAATGACTATATAAATAAAAATTATAAGACATTATCTCAGACATGTTCTTTATCTATTATCTCTCCATTTGACCGTTGGCGATATATTTTTATTAAATAAAATAGTAGCATATTATTATACAATTTTTAAAATAAAAATATATGATTTTATTTTAAGATGCTTGGAAAATATTTTCACGAAAATCAATTTAATTCATAAGTTAAGTAGTTATTTGGTAAAAATCGGAGTAGTAAAATTAGTATAAAATATCAATTCCAGCTATATGGTGAACATGAATAGTAGGGATGGAGTGAAAGCGTGAAGAGTGCCGAAAGTATTCTGAACAACCTGTTAAATTAATTAATAATTGTTAAATGTACTAATAGAGGAAGTAGATCTCAAGTATCAATTCATATTAATAATAATAAAATAGAATACTAATCAATTAAATTGTAATGGAATATAGGTATAGGATATTTTTGTCTTTTTTACTTAGAAAATATTATTATATTAGAAAATATATTATCTACAAACCGTAATATATAGTAAATATTTAAAAATTTGTTAAAAATCTCACCTATTTCTATTTCTGTGGCTCTACGGACCTCGAAAGTTCTTAGCCGCAGCAACCACATTCCTCCAAGTGTCCCTATATCCTGAGCTATAACCATCCAACTCCTACCTTCTCCAATCTCTTTCACGTCCCTTCCTACAATGTCCACCCGCCACGTCCTTCGTCTTCCAACCGGACGTTTCCCAATCGGTCTCCCCTCGAATATATTTTTCGTGTAATCTTATTATTATCTATATTTATTAATTCTATTTAATTAATTCATGAATTTTATTTAAAATTAATCATTATCAAATAAGATAGAGCGTTTATTTTCTCGAGTTTGCTAGATCCATTTTCTTGTTTGATCCGAACCGCTTCTAAAGGCCCGAATCCATTTTCTCAAGTTAGCCAAGCATCATCATCTTCCTGATCTCCCCCCATTATGCAGTATTATCTGCATATGATATGCATCATGCATAAATTATTTATCAATCATTGATCCGACTTAATTCTCTATTCGATGTGGAATAGTTCCACTTTCCACCCAACCTACCCAATGAAGATGTTATGAAAGGGGCAATTAAACCGAAATTCAATCAACTCCCATTTCAATTATTTTCTCCTCATAATATAATAATAATAATAATAATTTATTGATACTGTTATTATTATTATTAATATTAATAATAATAAATGATTAAATGGAAATTTATTTAAGAAATATACAATCTTTAAAGCTGATAATGATTATTATTACAACGAAACTATTAAAAAAAATATTAAATGAATTTAATGGCATATAATCAGTGGTGTTTTGGGAAGGGAACACGGAAGGGAACACGTTCCCTTAACTTTTTTCATATCCGGAACGCGTTCCTGTACTTATTCATGTCCCAACAACTCCCACTTAAATCTACTGTTATATTTTCTTTTTTGTGTTGGTAAATATTTTGTACAGTAAAAATAAGAAAAAATAAAAATTTATATGAAATAAAAAAGTTTGCTGAAAATAGGAATTTTTTACTCCCACTATGCGTTCCCTTACTTTTTATTTTACCAATACATCACTGCATATAATATTTAAAATACGATTTTTTTAATATAAATTGTTGATTTATTCTGTTAATAATTATATTATTTAATATTTTTAATTCACTGAGTTGACTTAGATACTAAACTACTCAAATTTCACCACGGACAATCAGGGGATATCGGAGTGAACATGCCAGGTCAATGGAAATTATAATATACTCGTATGTATAGTGGTTTGCAATCGCACCAGGGAACATTGACCCATAAGCAGAGCATTGCGAATCATTGATGAATTAAATAATAAATGATTGACTAGATATTATAATAAGAAAGGTAATATTTTCAAAATTAGCTATAGAATTGATTTGAAATCTAAAAAGGGATGATTTGAAAAAATAAGATAAAATAAATAAATAAATATTAATGTATATGTATATATATATTTTAATTTTCTTTTGAATTTTTATTATCTATCTAAGGAATTAATTAATTAATATAATAATAATTATAAAAAATAATATTCATAATATAATTAATTTAAATAATATTATATTAACATTTATAATTATATTATTAAGAATCTAAAGAATAAAATTATAAAAAATAAATAAATTGTTAGATTTGAACTCAGACAAAAAAATTGATAGTCATAGTACAATCCGATGCGACTGTTTCATCAACTATTAAAATAGTAGGAAAGATATTTACTTAAAGGCTAAGAAAATTCAGCCCATAAGCAATACATGGCAAAGACTTTATTCATTAAATATTGATTAAACAAAGAAAAATGATCATGGAAATAGTTATAATACAAGAAATACAAGAATCAAAAATAATCTTGTATTGAGAGAAGAGATATGCAAAGAATAATCATTTAATATATTGAATCAAAAGATACGACGTCATCAACATGGCAGCCAAAATCACATTGCATCTGTCAAAATTCAATAATTAATATTTAATTAAGGAAGCATCATAAAATTATATAATGCTAGTGAAAATGAATCTACATTTAATAACGAGTATTTTGATATGCGTTTTATATATTGTTATCAGAAAATGTTTATTTCAAGTGTAAACATGATACCAAATAAAAATTAATTATAATTTTCATTTATATTTCACTAAAAGTCCATTTTATTGAAAATCTGGCGAAAATTCTGTTGTATCTTTTTACTTTTATTCATTTTTTATGAAATTTTGTTATTAATTTGTATAAACCGAATCCAATTGAATAGAAGTGTTTCTGCTAATTCTCCAAAGAGTTCAATAAATAGGAGTTCCAAATTTTCTATTAGTATGAAGCGTTGAGAGGTGGGTCCTCTCAGAGGCAGTTATAACACATGTCTCACTCGTAAATTGCGGGGTTTTGCTATTCGAAAGATTGACGTAATCTGGATATATTTGAATGAACCCCCCGAAGGGGGGTTCATTCAAATATATATAGGAGGCTCTTCTCAGAGCCTCCTTAAGAATGAAGATATAATTTTTTTTTCTTTTATAATGAATCTATGATTGGTATTCTCCTTCATCCAAATAAAATTAATTTTTTTATCAAATAAAGGGGGGGGATAGTAAGGAAATAGATATATCAAGGAATCTAATGGTAAAAGACATGATTCCTCCAAGGGAGACGACGGGGAAGAAATCATGAGCTCACGTGAGGGCAGGGCCGC
This sequence comes from Labia minor, assembly GCA_963082975.1. Classification (NCBI taxonomy): domain Eukaryota; kingdom Metazoa; phylum Arthropoda; class Insecta; order Dermaptera; family Spongiphoridae; genus Labia; species Labia minor. The sequence goes on from OY720348.1 coordinate 10,343,457, forward strand.
CAATCCCTGAAGCAGAAATCTTTTCTATCGGAATTTCAGAAAAGAAACCACCCGTTACCCTTCAGAATATTTTGATCAATATATGTTATCAGTTAATAATCCTTATAAAAATAATTAAGGCTATCAAAGACAGATGAATATTTTCATATATTTGAAAAATAAAAGAGTAAAATATAATACTATTCTAATACCATGAATTCAAAATTCTACTTTAACTAAGCTAATTTTAGAAAAGTCTGAATCTTTATTATAAGTTATTTATATTCATTTTATATTTTATTACAAAATTTCAAAGGTAATTTTAAATTATTTTTTATGTAAATATGTTTCTTTAAATATAAACATTTTTTTTGTGTTTAAAAAAGAACGAAAAATTATTTTTCAAATAAGATTTCTTAATATTAAGACTTATTTATTTTATTGTTTAACTATTAAAAGGTTTAAATTTCGCTCTTATGTATTTCAAATTTGTTAAAGAAAATATTGATAAAATTTTTTTAAAATTATATTCTTAATATTTATTAATATGTTTTTTAAATGTTGACACTTAAAAAGTATTTAACGTTTAATTAAAATACATTTAAGCATATAATTAAAATACCTCTTTTAGATTTATAGGTATTCATTTCTGATATTTTAGTTATCTGTGACTATTTTTTTTTACATAGGTTCTCATATCGTCTTAATCCGCCACTGCTTGCACCTGTTCTTTTATTTTTATTTCATAAATTATTTAAGCATTCTCCCCATTCCAAAAATAAAAAAAAAACAAATCTATATATTAAGGTGAATTATTTTAAATGCCACCAAAGAAAAGAAAAATAATTCTTCGGTGCTTGTGAATTTGTATTTATTTAAACACATCAGGATAATTCCCATAGGTAATTTATATATCAAAAGTATAATATTAATTCGCAGGTAATGTTAACCAACTTGGTAAACAAAATTAAGGATATACTGAATTTAAAGAGCATAGGTCTTTAAAAATATTATTTTTTTTAAACAAATCTAAATGCAAATGAAATAAAAGTTGATATTTATATTGGAATTTATTAAAAAAAAAAACAAAAACAAAAAAAAAAAAAAAGTGTGAAAATAGAATGAACAATGTTGTTGTAGCTTTGTGATTATAAAAGTACAGCAACAAATATATTATAGTAGTGGAAAAGTGGAATGAAGATCACCACAAAGAGTTCCCTGATAATAACAAACTAATTTACGGATGCCAGTCTTAACTTGAGAGCTAATTAATGAATAGTGAATAATTAAGGGCAGAGACGAGGTTATCCACCTGAACCTGTTCGTGGTGGTGGTGGTGGGGGGGGGGGGGGGGTGAAAAGTGCTTGCTTTCTAATTTGTGTAAAGGGTGAATGACGTTTTCCATTTCATACCAGTGAGTTTTCTTTTAGGAAAAACATCACATTAAACATCTGCTTTAGGCCGGGTAAGAAATTTGCTCAATCGGCTGTTCATGGCCTCCAATGTTTCTTAATACTCATCCGATTTCAGAAATTAAAAACCCAATTAATAAACTATTAGAAATTGATAAATATTAAGTAAAATCTCAGTTCAAATAGTAAATGTTTTAAGTACCTTATACAGTTAATAAATTGACATAAATTCATTCATATAATATTTTTAAAGGGCTTTGAGTATTTTATCTATAAGCTCATACATTGATATGTTTTGAATTAATATTAGTTAATATTAATATTTTTTGAAGAAAATATTGTTCAAATAATCAAAATTTTAGTTTTTTTTTTGCACATAAGATAAATACAGGGTGTCTCAAAATATGTTTTCACCCTTCAATTAATTAATGAGACTAATCAGTAAATTATAATAATTAATTAACCTGCAAATAAAAATTCTCAATATATAATTATTACATTATAATTATACAATTATAAGTAGATTTTTTTGAGACACCCAGTAGATATAGTATGCCTTCTATTATTTAGTTAATAAATATAAAAATGAATACTTAAATAATTGTGAAATGATGAGAGGAATTAATTTCTTGATTTTTCATACCTGAAACAAAAAAAAAAAAATAGTTAAAATTGTGTATCTAAAAGAAGGAAAAAATAAAGAAAAAAAAACTTCAATTTCCAAAATTACTTTGATATTAAACATTTTTAAGTGAAAGTAGGAGATCAATTATAATAAGAATATAAGACAGTGGTTCTCAACCTTTTTTCCCGCGGCACACTTTTAACGGTTTAAAAATTTGGCGAAACATAAAGAAAAAGATAAGTGTAAGAGTTTACCATATAATGGTTTATCTTGTTTTTTTTCTTTTTAGAACCATATTGAAAAAATTTAGAAAAAAGTCGGAAATGTTTAAGAGCCTCATAATTTCGCAGCACACTTTTGAAAATCACGCGATACTCTAATGTGCCGCGGTACAGTGGTTGAGAATCATTGATATAAGATATATCATATCAAATATTTTAGAAATAAGTAGAAAATTTTTGAAAATTTGTAAAATAACAATCCTAATTGGATAGAAGATGGGGAGTATTTAATACATAAAAATACAATATATTTCTTGCTAATCAATTTTAATTAATAAAATATAAAAAAAAAAAAATAATAAATGTAAAAAATATTTTATTTTTATATCGGTGCACCTCAAAATTTGGCGCCTTGACTATCCGCCGCTGACTATATACCTAAATTGTATCATTCTAATCAATTTTTCGAATTTCTCAATGTCCGAAACTCAAATAAAAGATTATACATTTTTTAATGAATCATAAAAATAAATATGAAAAAAATATGAGCTATAAAAAAATGAGAATAATTCCTGATGAAATACATCATTTATTTCATTTTCAACTATACTCATAATTTCAAAGCCTCTCTTTCTCTTTAAAAGAAAAAAAAAATTTGATAATGTTTATTTATTTATATATGAAATGTGATGAACTAGGTGGATTGTATATATTTATATGTTTTTTTAATAAACTAATTCTTATTCTTTTTTGATATTAAATCATATTATTTATATTTTATTAATATTATAATCATATATTCTGGATAATTTTTTTTTTGTTTGATATTTGATCTTTTTTCCATATATAATGTTTACCTACTAGATATACAAATAATGAAAATCATCATTTATCCATATTTTTCTTTATTATTGTTTACTTAAATTTAATAGGTGGCGCTAAATGTCCTAGATCAATTAATTATAATAATTTAAATTTTTAATATTGTTGAATAATTATAATATTAATAATAATGCAAGATTAGTTATTCAAATTAACTATAATCAGTTATACTACAACTATGTATTTGTATTTTTTTGCGGAAAATATTTTAGAATCAAACTTTTAATAAAAGTTATTTTTATGTACCTATATAAAATATATTGGTTTTTCTATTTTTAAAATATAAATAGCTCGATTTGTTTATTTATCAGTCAATTTGTAAATATATATATATATATTCTTCTAAAGAATAGATATTTTCCCATCCATTGATTTGTTTTATGAACTGTATCATTTAATTATGTGCTAAAACATGCATTGTAGACACATGCATAGTCCTTTCACATTCGGATAAATCTACCCAATTCCCAGACCAACATCTTTTTATATCAGCCTGAAATTCCCTTGAAACCTTCCACTCTCAGTTACATCTCCTTCAGGATTATCTATAATATCTTTTTGCGGTTGAAGTTCATAACCAATTTCAAAACTTTTCAA